>CANYCX012131317.1:0-13037 GCA_948193385.1 Breynia disticha f. nivosa | reverse complement strand
GGTCCTCAACCTTGATACCTCAAGTGCTTAATTAACATTCTTGGATATTTTATCAAACACATACCACAGGTCAATACATGATATGATAAAATAATGCCTCATAATTTTATTACTCAATAATAAAAGTTACAAACAATGCATTTTTCTAGGGCGTACACTAACAATTAAGATTATCATGCTCTCTCTAATTTAATGAGTTTTGTCTTATGAATCATAAGGACATTGAGCATCAACAAAAAATCATGGATACATGTCTAGGATTTGGTATTCGAATCATATCTGCACATGAGAACACTATATGGTACTAAGTCATAAGTAATTCTCATTGCAAGTTTTGCATCTGATTTCTTAGATCTAAAATCTATATGAAACTCTAGATAGATTATTGCATACTTTGAGATACACCTAACATGCTCGTAACTTTGTGAGAAGTATGGGTATGATAAGGTATGTTATGAGTCATGTTAAAGATTATGAGAGAACTGAACGAATTAATCCCCTCGATAAGAGAGAGAATATCACGACCCTTTTATCAGTAAAATAAGAAGTTTATAACCATACCCAAATGAAATAATATGTTATATTATTTATTTAGGAGTATCATTGTCATTAGAATGTCAAAGAAGGAATTATAATACATAAGGGTGATTTGTTCTATGTCTTATGATAATTCTAATATTTAAGGGTAAATGACTATGTAAGGTTGCATTAGGTCACTAAATTCCATTTGCCTTTTCATTCAATTTAGATTATCATAATGCATTGCTGGAGGACATATATGATTGATGGGGATCTACCCTATGTTACCAACAGAAAAGTGTACCTATCGGTGCAGTAATCAGCTTTTAGAGCCCCAAAATGTCAATCCTATAGTGACAGATTCCTAAATACTCACTAATAATTATTATCTAGTCTACCAAATGGAGTAGTGAAAATGATTAAAACTACTTAAACTAAGAATTAAAATAACAATTTAAATTAACAGAAATAAAAATAAGAGATTAAATAAATTACTAAAGACAACACTTAGATCTCAAATTCTAAAAATTATTTACTATCAACTGGAATTAGATTTATTGTTGTGGTTGTGACTAGACTGTGGCAATTGCTAAATTATATTAATCCCTCTCTAGGGGTGTAACACCCCATAAATTCGTCCATTTAAAATTGGAATAATGATTATGAATGGGAATGAGATTGGTTTGTTTGTGTTGTTGATTTCCTTGCATGTGCCGAGGAAGTTGTGTAAGCTGTAGTTGGAACCAAAGAAATGAATGTTCATATGCTTGGATGAAGATATAAAGGATGAATTGATGTATGTTTGGGTGTTAAATAAGGTTTAGTTCAATGTTAATTGATGTTAAATGAGTTGACATAATGGTTATTATAAGTGGTAAGCATGTACGTCTATGTATATGCATTTTAGAGATCGAAAGAGGTCGGAAAAGGCGAACTGCAGTAGTTTGAAGTCAGTTAACGTACGTTAATTTGTTGGATAACGTACGTTAATGTATTTTTTAGGGAATAACACGTTAATGTATTTTTTAGGGAATAACGTACGTTATTCCCATGAATAACGTACGTTATTCAATGCTGGAAGCCCAAAAGTTGAATTTTGTAACGTACGTTAATTTGGACAATAAACATACGTTATCGGGGCTCTAGACATGTCATTAAATGTCTGAAAACAACTTAAAACGGGTCATAAATCCCTCCCAACAACCAAAACTCTCTCTCAACTTTCAACCCATCATTCCCTCACCTTCCAAACCAAAACCTACCAAAGAGCAACAGATTTTCATCGGATTAACAACACATTCAGCCTTAAATCGAGTCTTCCTCCCTCTAGGTTTTCAAGTTACGGGAATCAAGGTAAATCCTTAATCCCGAGCTGAAATATGATGGAAAATAGGTACATTTGGTAAATTTTTGATAGGTTTTCAATATAGAACATGATTATATAAGCCTTTAACCCTAAAACATACAATTTGGTGAGATTTAAGAGATTAGGGTATTAGGAAAGTTTTGGGATTTTTGGGTAGAACTTTGTATGGGAGGTTGAAACAAGGTACATTGTGTATTTGATGATGAAAAATGTGATTTATAATCATGTAGGTAACAACATTCGGAACCCGGCGCGGGAATCGGGCTACGGATCAAACCTCAGAGCCCAAGGTAAGTGATTTTGCCACTTACTTTGATGTGACTTACTTGTGAATGATTGTTCAACGTATGCATAATTATTTCTTGATGTAAATTGGAATGAGATTGTGTTGGGAAGAATGTAAGTGTGTATGTTATGTGTAAGATTTCTACTAATGAGATAAGATGTTTGCCATTGACTTGCATGAGTGTTATTGGCTTATTTGGAATGTGTTATAATTCCATGAAATGGGTAATAGAAATGTGTGAGAGTCTTGATGGTGGTTTGAGAAACTTATGAGTGATAATGCGAGATGGATGCTTACTAATGAGAATGGTCGTGTATATATACTTGCTTGTTGGGATGAAATGCTACATGTTATGTGTTTGTTATGATGAAAGAATGGTATATGCTTGATAACCATATTGTTGAGACATGGTTAATTATGTTAAGAGTTTCTTGAAGAAACATTATGGCAAAATGGTGAATGGAATTTTGAATGCTTGAACATACATTGTGTCATGGTCTAATGGCATAGCATGAGCATTATTGTATGTTCATGTTTTGCACAAAAGGAATGGAACTTTGGTTCAGAATGGAACTTCGGTTCACAATGGAACTTCGATTCACAATGGAACTTCTGTAACATTCCAGGAATTTTTCATCATAAATTATGATTAATAAGTCTTTAAACATCAATATATAAAGGTTGATCAAAGGTCTATATAAGGTTGACACAAAACGATCAAAGAAAATCAAAAAAGTGCTGAAATTGAAAGTACACGTTGTGGAATGCAAAGTACATGCAGTCGTGCTGACCATGCATACTTCACAATCCACCATGCGTGGATACCGGTTAGGCTGAAAAAAATATAAGTTACGAAGTATCAAGAAACTAATTTACACTTTCATTTACCAAACGTTTTCCAGAGCAAAATAGGAGCAGGGGAGGCTGAGAAACAGAGATTTGATCAAGGAAAAAGTGGTTTTGGGTTTTATTTCTTGCAACAATCTCATCCTAAGTTGAAGGTAAGATGGTAACAAAGTTTGGATTGTTTACTTAAGGTTGATGTTTGGTTGTTTGTTGAATTATATGGTTGTTTAATTATGAGTTCTTTGCTGGAAATGATGAAAATGAACTGAGATTGATGGCTTGCATATGAGGGAAGTGTTAAGATAGTTTTGGAGGAAGAAAGGATGATGAAAGAGTGGAGAACTTAGGGTTTGTTTAAGATTTACAAATGGTTGATGCTGGAATTAGAATGGTGCTGAATTCTTATGTTTGAATGGATTTTGATACTGAAATTATATGTTAATGAATGATTAAAACTTAAAAGACATTAGGGGAAATGGTTTTGATAATGTAATCTGGTATAGGATGGAATTCGGTATGGTTAGAGCATAAGGAAAGGATGATAAGGGTTGATTTAGAGTGGATAATACTTGTTTTGATTCTTGAATGAATGTATGAATGCTTAGTTAATTCCTTGTATGTTATGAATGACATACAGGAGGATCTTGATGGTTTTGGAGAGAGTTTTGAGTTGTGTTGCTTGTTGATTTTTGCTTTGTTTAGAGTTAAGTGTTCTTACAATTACATATTGATTTGTATTTTATTCTAGGCCTATTCTATTTAAGTAGAAAAGCCTATAATGAAATGATCAGTTGCTAGATGAATCATAGTGAATATGATTGATATGAAATGGAATTGAATGAATTGAAGAATGTATGTCTTAATTGACATATGGTTTATTGAGTGTTGATTGATACCAAGTTTGTTTATTTGACTATAAGCTTTGAAAAGCTTATTATGGATGATATGTAATTTGCATGATATGGCCTTTGGAACATTGATATGATTCAATTATGTAATTGTTTGGCATGTTGTTGTGCTTGCCTTCCTGTTCATTTTTATGAACTATATTTGATTGAGTTTGGTATGCTCTTATTGATATATTGACATTTGGTTGATATATGTTGGTTAACATGCTCCAGATGTTTTATTTGATTTTCATTATGAGATTGATATATGAGAAAGCATACAATTGCTTTATTGAGCATGTTTGAGCATATATGATTGAGATTGCGAGATTGTGATATATGAATGTATTGATCATTCATTGTGTTGCATTATTGTGTGACACTGAGATATGAGATACAGGCTGGGCCTGATGATTCCGGGCAACAGCTCGATGCCAGTTTGGGACCGATGATTCCGAGAGAGATCTCGATGCCGTACTGGGTACGATGCCGGTTTGGGACCGAGGAAAAAATGATATGAAAAGAAAAGAAAAGAAAAAGGAAAAAAAAGAAAGACCCTAGGGCAGACATTCGCATGTGATTGCATAGCATTCATATGCATTTGATTCGCATTCATTCATAACATATTTGATTTGTGTTATCGATTATGAATGTTTGATGATTATGAATACTTGTGTTCATATTTGTACTATTCGTATGAATATTGATTATTGATACTGATGTTTCATTCTCATTTTGATTATCTAATTCTTGTGATAAATGAAATGAGATTTGATTATGATGATTCGAGATGTGAATGTTTCGATTATATGATAATGTTTGGAAATGATTTCGAATTGGTATTGATATGAGATATAACTATGTTCAAAAATGATTATATGGTATGGTTGAGCTGTTGATTAGGTTAGAGAAGAATCATATCTCGAGTTTGGATATTGATTGTCCCTGCGCTCATTTAATCTTTACGAATCAATTTTAGCGTGAGAAGCTTACTGAGTATTGTAAAATATACTCACCTTTGTTTATGTGTCTAAATGATGCACAGGACACAGATAGCTGCCACTGGATCAGAGCTGCGGTGATCTTCTGTCAAAGTTTGCTGTTGTCAGAGGTTTCCGTCCATCTATTTGAGTGCTTCCAGTTTTGAGATTTTGATATTGTACATTTTGTATAAACGTTTCTATTTTTAGTTTGAATGTTTTTCAAACTTCGATGTGTTTCTGCTGTAAATTATTTTATGTTACAAATGTTTTGGGCCGAATTTGTTTATGAAAATATATATTTCATTTTCTTTCTCCTCTTATTTTCTTCTGATTTCACTCTGATATTATTATTATTATTATTTAAGAATATGATTTATCAGTTTAGAAGGGTTGAAAAATGAGCTTCACAACTTCGGTTCATAATGGAACTTCGGTTCACAATGGAGCTTCGACTCACAAATGGAGCTTCGGCTCACAATTGAGGAAGAGAGTGGACTCTCTCTTACAATAGGACTTCGGAGCACATGCATTATATGTGGATTGCATTAACATATTCATAAATGCATTCACTCATTGTTTAGTATTGATGTTTATGCAAGAGAATTCAAAAGGGGCGAAAGGCCTAAATGAATATATGAGTTCACGAGATTGAATGAGGAAATTGCATATGTGAATACTATTATGGATTGAGTAGATTGAAAGTGTGGGTTGATGATGTGTGTAATAGGCCAAATGTTTTCATCATGTGTAGAAAATGAATGTATAAATGGTGTGGAATGTTGGATTGGTATGATAAGTGTTGATATAGTTGTGGTGGCTATTTGGTTAAGTAAGTATATAGAAGATTGCATGAAATGATGAACAATGAGAACTTTGAGATTTATGATTGTGGTTTTGACCCTAAAAGGGTATGTTGATTGCATGTGGATGGTTAATTGATATGATGATGTTACATGACATGTGTTATGTTGTGGTTAAGTGCTAAGAAAGTTATAGTGGCTTGTTTTTTATAAGGTATGTTACGGGTATGCGTATGAGTTGTGTAATGGTGTCTTGGATGCTTGTGTGGATGGTTATGAATATATGTTTGATTGTGGTTAGTGTGTGGAATTATGTGTTTAATGGTTAAATGTGATGAATTGGATGTATAATGGAATTGTATGCATGCTTTGATGGCTATTGAGATGTTAAAGGATGAATGGTATGTGTGTGTAAGAATAAGACTTAGGAATTTTAGGCAGAATGCATCTGAAGGCTTAACGTACGTTATTGGTAGTATTAACGTACGTTAATTCATAAAACATACATTAATTAGGGCTTGGCATACGTTATTCATAGCTACAATTCAAGGGAAGAATAACGAACGTTACCTAGGGTATAAACCTACGTTAATTTGCCCAGAAAACCTAATTTTCACCTGAATGGATTGTATGTGGTGGAGGCTAGGCCGCAGAGGCCGAAGACTCCCCTACACCCCAGCATAGAAATAACACTGAGGGATAGCTTACTGAGTATTTAAAATACTCACCTGCGTTTTGCTAAATGTGTGCAGATCGACAGTAGCTGGTGCTGGGACATCTTTTAGTGGAGCTCGTGCGTGTGATACCTGTAGATAGGTCGACTCCTAGTGATTTTAGGATACACTATACTTTACATTGTGTATAGCCATACACATGTTAGTATAGGCTTTGGCACTTGCATTGTTTTTAAACCAAAAAACCATTAGCTTCCGCATATTTCAGTGATTGTATTTTGGGCTGGTTTAAATGTGATGCATGTATGCCATTCTTTCTATATATCTATTTATATATATTCTCTCGATTCAATTGTGTTTATATATTTTTTAAAAAGAAAAAAAAATAGGTGCGAAATTTGTAATTTTTTGAAAATGAACTTTCTAAAAATGGGGTTCACAAGAGGTAATTAACGTCTAATATTAACTAACTTAACCTGAAATCTCTTTCTAAATTAAATTAATTAACACCGCATTAATGTTCTGTAAATTACTCTATTAAGTTTGACTTTAATATGAAGGATTACGTCGATCTATCTCTAGATTTACGTTCAACTCCTTTTAACTATGAGTGATCTATCATATATTCGACCTCTCAATTAGCCCTATACGAATCACAATATGTTAATTACAAGAGAATGTTCAAGCAATCAACAATGGCAAAATAATTCATAATTAAATTCCAGTCAACAAACAACTCAACAATAAAAATAAAAATCTAACCTCTAATTAAATAAACAATGGTTCATCTCCACTTAAGTGTCTGAGAAATTTAGTTCATGATTAATGAAAAAAATAACTAAAAAGATAGAAAATAACTGGTTAACTACAGAGAAAACCATAATGATTCTGCTGTAGATGACATGTCTGCTCGTTAATATTCTTCGCTCTTTGTTCCAAATCATGTTCTTCATTGCTTGCCTTCAGAAAATTGGGGTTCTCTCTCTAAAATTGGTGGTGGAACGATGGATGATATGAGAAAATGATAGGGAAAAGAATTTTATGGCCAAAATGAATGTGTCCTGCTAAAACTCTTTTTTTTCTTCTTTTTCAATTACACGGTCATGAATATTGACTGTTTAATATTACACTAGCAAGATTATACCCTTGTAATGTGACAAACTCTTCCAAACTTGTCTGTTCCAATTCCGTTTTGTGTAAATTTCGTCCACAAGTTATACTGAGTTATTACCTAACATGCAAATAATAAAACGAGAGATAAATAAAATGTTTTGAATGATAAACACTCAGAATACATTTCAAAATCATAACATTTATAGTCTCAAAATATGTGTAAAAGAGTATTTATCAATGATATTTAGTTTTATTAGAACTCATTGTTATTATTGAATGGACCTATAAGATCACACAGCTAGCAATTGGTATGGTATTTTGGGCATTTTCTTATGGGTCATGAATTTGGACTTTTGTGAAAGAAAATTAGTGAGTTCATGTTGGATTTTAATTGGGCATATAGCTCTCTAATCCAGTTGTTCCTTCTGATGAGCTATGTTATCAAATTGTTTTGTTCAGGCATGTTTATTAGATACTCCATACCCATCTATAGAAACTTAGTATTCATTTTAGATTTATGTATTTGTATTTATATTTTGGAACTACTTATTTTTTTTCTTTTTATTTATTTTATTATTATGATTTAAATTTTAAATGGTTTTTGTCTCCTAACTTTATCAACATAAAATTTATTAAATAAAATAACAATTTGAAGTGCACTTATTTTCAGGCTTGTATGTCACCTAAGAAGAAGAGAAATTCAGTAGCCTATGAATGAGAATATATATTATTATTGTCTTTTAAATGGGATAATGTGAGGATAAGATATGGTAAGTTTGAGAATTAAATCTCTCCTTATAAGTATGAATTGACTGATTTTATGATGATGGATTCACACACAATTTCAGCAATATATTTGAAAATAAGAAGATGATTTCATTAAAAAACTTAATTGGTTAACCCTAGTCTTTCACTCTCTCATTAGACACCCTAGTCAAAATTCATCTTAAGAGCATTCTCTCTTCTCTCTTCTTGAGTGCAAAGGAAAAGATACACCATACAATGCCAATTACCACGAATAAGAAAAGAGCTAGCACTCTTCTTTTGGTTGTTGGGCGAGTTTGAGAGAATATAGAGAGGATTTACATACAAGCAATCATTGTAGTATTTTATGACTAACTTTCAATGGTGTGTAATTTATTTACACTTTTGGCTACATAATTTTTAAAGTGTTAGAACTGATTCCTCAAGGGCATATTGTTGGTATATTATATTGTAATTGTTTGTATTGGATGATTGATGTAATAACACATGGCCAAGGATGATTGGGTGTGTTTTATATACAACTGTATATTCAGGATGGTACAGATAAAAAAACACATTATACTGAGGCCTATTCATTTTACGATTCTTTTCTCTCTTACTTGAGAGCTCTATCTCAACTCTTCCTAACTTTAGGATTTCAGCTACCTTTAGCCTCTTTGATCTACCAGCCTAGATGGTAATAGAGAAAATTGAACTGACCAAAAAACTCCTTATCTAAAGCCCTCTTGATTGATATACTTTGTTAATTGATCAGCCACCAAAATTAGAAAACCTCAATTCTTCTTGAAAACCTTAAACACAACCAGACTCACACACATCACTTGATATGGAACCCTATAAAAGTGTTTTGGAAGAAGGTGGGCATGGAGGGCGATCTAAGCCTCATTTCATGCGAGCGGATGACAATCCTCACCATCTTTAATCCTCTAATCACTATAGGATGGTTCTCATAACCACAATACTGATGGAGACCAATTTCTTGTAATGGTTTACTACTATAGAGATGACATTATGTGTGAAACTTAAACTAGGCTTTGTAATGGTATGTTTTCTCAACCTTCTGATAATGATGAATAGTATCTAATTGGCTTACAGTGTGTTTGGATGGAGTGTATGTAACGATAATTAATGGAAGTGTAAGTAATGTTAATGACCAGAAAGGAATGGAAAGAAAGAGAAGAGTACAACCTTTGTTTAGGAGATAAAAAAATACGAGTGTAAATAACGGAACGTAAAATTATAATTTCAAAGTTAAATTACTAAAATAGCCATTTAACAAGAGTTAATAAGAGTTATTTTAAGTGGGCAATTTGGGATTTTATGATTTTAATGAGGTTAAAAGTAGAAAAATATGTATAAAAGTAACTTTACGACGCTTACACTCCAATTTGGAGTGTAAGCATTGGAGAGGAAAGAAGGGTAAGTCTTACCCTTGCTTACCATTATGTACCCTTCACTATCCCTCTGTACCCTCCATCCAAACAAGGGTAATAAACTACTCTCCCATTACTTTCCCTTCATTACCCTTCCTTACACTCCATCCAAACACACTCTTAGGGTTGATCAAATGGTTTTTTCTTGGATAATAAATACTATATCTAAAGACCTAGTCAGTTATTCTATGCATGTTAGGACTGTCAGGGTTTTATGGGAGGACCTCAGAGACATATTTAGGGAAATTCAAGGGCCAATGGTTTATAAGATACAAAGAAATATTTATGTGTTTTCTCAGGGAAACCTAAATGTTACTATGTATTATTCGTAGCTTCAAGAAAAATGGGACGAGTTCGAGTGTTTAGCTCCAGCCTTTACCTGTACATGTACATATGGCACTTGTTCTGTTGGTAAGAGGATTGATGAGGCTGAAAATAGGAATAAATTGATTCAGTTTCTCATGAGGCTCAATGAGAGCTATGATGTTACTTTGAGTAAAAAAATGCTATTAAATCCCATTCCTTCACTTTCTAAATCTTATTCTATGGTTTTTTAGGTGGAGAAGTAGACCAAAACCTCTATGATTTCCACCATTAACAATAGCGCTCATTATGTGAGACATGGTAACAATGGAAATGGATAATTTACAAGAGGGCAGAATGGTTCTCGCCATTTTGTAACCATCAAGAAGGATAAAGGGCAACACTATAATTATTATTGTAAAAGGGATAATTACACGAGGGAAACTTTCTTTAAATTGAATGGAAAGCCAGAATGGTACAAGGCTAAAAATGAAGGATAAACAGAATTTCAATTCAAACTCTTCTTATACTCACGATGTGGCATTTGAAGTTTCAAACACACGCATTGACTATATGCCCATGAATGATGATAAAGATGTTATGAAAACTGACATGGCTGCTTTGTTCAAACAGGAATTTGCTCGATCTATGGTTTGATTTGGGAAGGTGGGGTTGGAGATCATTATGGTTTGGGCTCTTCTCATAAATAGAGTGTGAACTTTGTACACTCAGGAGCAGATTCAGTATACTGCTTCTTTACATACTTATAACATGGTGAAGGCACTTTCTAGTGACTGGATAATTAATACAGGTGCAACTAGTAACATGTGCATTAATCCTTCTTTGTTTGCCATTTTTAATATCCTTTCTAGACCTATTGAATTGTATTTGCTTAATGGGTCTTCTATGAAAGTCACTCATTTTGGGTCAGTTAATTTGCCCAAACACTTAACCCTGTATAATGCCTTATGCCCACCCACTTCTCATCATAATTTGATTTTAATATCTCTATTGGTAAACCAAAATAACTTTCAAATGACATTCATTCCTCATGGTTGTCACTTGTAGGACCTATCAACTAACCATATGGTTGGATAGGGTATAATAACTAGAAATCTGTACTGTTTGAAATTAGAAGATACAAATAAAGGTAACACAACCAATTTCAATGTAATTAATACACACTTTGTAAATACTTTGATCAATAAACAATTGAATTCTCCTTATGGAATGCTCATTTAGGGCATCCCTCCGATGAGGCTCTCAAACACATACACACCCACAACATTACTTACACATATAAACTTTGTGATATTTATGCTAAGGCAAAGCAATCTCATTTGCCTTTTTCCATTAGCACAACTGTTACTACAACACCTCTCCAAATATTAAACATTGATCTTTGGGACCTTATCATACACCTACTTACAATGGGTTCAAATATTTTTTGACCATTCACTACAAGATTCTGCGAATTTAGCGTCCAGAATTTAGCGACCAACTATTCTGGAAGCTAAATTCATGCATTTAGCAACCACGTGGTCGCAATAATTTTAGCGACCACGTGATCGCTAATTTAGCGACCACGTGGTCGCTAAGTTGCACAATCCCGCGCATAGTGGCGCGGGAATTTGTGGCGCGAATTCGCGCCAATTTTAGCGACCACGTGTTCGCTAAATTAGGCGGTCCTGAGCACAGTGGCGCGAGAATTTGTGGCGCGTATTCCCGCCTAATCTAATTTAGCGACCACGTGGTCACTATTTTGGCGCGAAATTTCCCCCCAGATTTTTCCTATATATATGGCTTCATGTTTTGTTAAGTTAGTATGGTGAAAAATTTATACCAAATTTAGTTATATGTTGTTCGTGGAGAAGAATACTTTGGAGCGGTTCTTGTTTGAATAACTTTTCTTATTTTGGAGGTTTAGCGCGAATATACCTGTAAATGTTAATTTAATAAGCGTTTTATGTATTTATAAATTTATATTTTGTAATTATTTTATGTTAATTTTTAGGGGTAATTTTGAAGGATATTATATTTATTAGGAGAAATGCGTGAGTGGATGTATGTGCGTACTATTGATGGATTTTTGAATGATGAGTTTATGGCGGGCGTTGAACAATTCATGGAGTTTTCCATGCTGAATTATACTTTCGATACAGTTAATTCGTTATTACGTTGTCCGTGTACAAGATGTAGGAATAGAAAATTTTTACATCCAGACAAAGTTAAAGAACATATTATATATCGCGGATTTGTAAGCAATTACTATTGGTGGAATGCACATGAAGAGACAGAAGAAATGTTTAATGTGCTATTGAACGAGCCTCGACAACATGTAGGTGGTGGTAGTAGTAGTACTTATGATGTGAACCCGATAAATTATAATGTCGACGATGTTGATCCAGCTTTTCATCAGACGGAACAATTTGGGATGAATATGGAACAAATGGTATACGATGGTTTTGGTGTTCGTCCCAATGTGGATGTTGATTATAATCAGCAGCAAAATGAAGGAAAAGATGTTCCGAACATTGAGCGCATGCCGAAACCACCAAATTCGGAGGCTCAACGTATGTTCGATATGTTAGAAGCTGCGAATAGGCCACTATGGTCTGGATGCGATATAAGTCAATTAGCAGCGGCGACAGAATTACTTAGTCTGAAATATAAATTGAAAATAATCGTCCGGATGGCAGGTAAATAATTCAATATTATTTTATATTTTTTAAAAAATCCACTATTATGAATTAATTTGTTTTAAATAATTATTTCAATTACTGTAGATTGGATCCCCACACCAAGATCAGCCGCTACTCCACACGGATCGTCACGTCTTCCTCCGATCCGTCGGCCTTAACATTTAAAGAGGCTAGCACTGCATGCAAGCAACGCTGGTTTGAAGCTTGGAAGGTAAAATATTAATATTATTTTTAATTATAAAATTAATTATTAAGTTAAAGTTTTTATTTAATAAATTAATTCAAATTGTAGCGCAATTTTCACTGGGACGCGACCCTGGGATTGACGGAGGCTCAGATTAAGAGGAAGTGGGAAAAGCA
>CANYCX012130710.1:0-24442 GCA_948193385.1 Breynia disticha f. nivosa | reverse complement strand
AAATGTGTTCATACATTAAACATGGAAGACGGCAAGTTGTATTATTGTGTTTAAAATATAGATATTTTGGTGACACAGCTGCCAACATCTGGTTCTGCTTTTAGGGCACATGCATTTGAGTATTTCTGCTTTAATTTGCTCCATCTTTATCTTGCATATATGTGTGTGTTTCACCAAACTATCCGGCTATATCGCTCACATATGCTGCTTCTATTTTATGTTAAAAAAAAAACTCAGCTACACACAATATATGCTTCCCAACATTCACTCCGAAAGTATCAAACACAGATCGTTCGTACACACGAAGGGATGTGTTTAATGTTGTCCCAATTTACCCTGCGGTCACAATTTGTATTAATTTTGTAATAATTGTGACATGTTATTTTTCTCTAATAATATTATCGGCGACATAAATATTACAAAAACTGTGCTCGAATCATTCATATTGTATTACAATCATGTTAGAAACTGCCGTCCCTAATTAACACCACACCATTTGGCACATGTGGAATTTAATCGATACATAGCATGAAGGGCAATCTTGAGATAAATTATTGTGGTTGCATTTGCATAAACTTCTACATATAGATGATAATACTTTGAGTATTTTTATATATCAACATACCAAATTTTGTATTTATTACCATATAGATACAATGTCAATTCATATCCGTAAAAGCTAAAAACATAGCTTGTCAAATCACAAAAATTAATATTATTATAGTGGAAAGAAAATATTATTCTACGCTCATAATTTTCAAATTCACTAATATTTTGTCAATATATAATTACTTTTTTTTTCTTTCTTAAATGAAGTCTTTTCAAAGACAAAACTGCTCGAATCATTAAAACATAGAATGTGCGATACCTTAATATGATGGAAGACTGTTGCTAATTAAGAAAATGATTCACAACTGATTCAATGTATATACTCTTTCACTTTAGTTCAAATGAAAATTCACTTTATTTATTTATTTACGAATTAAAACGATTTATAAATGAACATCTACCATTAATTATATATATATCGTTTCATAATAATGATTAAACCCGAGATCTCATCTTGTCGACGCCCTCACTTGCTAATATTAATATTGAAGTGTATTAGAAAATATCTCTGACGGCGTACGAATGTATTAAGTCTATCATAATCTTTTGTTGATAAACTAATGATCATAATCTTTTCTTAATTAATGCAAAGAAACAAGACATACACACATAAAAGCTGCACTGTTTTGAGGGTTTAGCTCAACTGCTTAATCGGTTGAAGGGATCTTAAAATTTCACTGTATGAAACAAATTGTTGGCCCATCTGTCAGTTCCGACCAGCTAGCTAATTAATAAATTCTTTGAAGTGTGCTGCTTCTTTGAACCACTTTTGTAACAAAAAAATATGAGCTACTTAGTTAAACACTTTTGTAACAAAAAATAAAAGCTGCACAGACTAGACTAGAGATTAAACCCTAGATAGACAATATTTTTGTACCCTAAACGAGGGTTTTGGACCATAAAAGTATATTAGAAACAGAAATCTCTAATGTAATGCGAGTGAAATTTATAAATTAAAAATGGAAGCAATTATGATTATGTGGACATATGTGGAGTAACATGCATGCATCTGTCTCATACCTCAATTCCCTTCTTCATCTTACTTGTCCATGTTTGTGCTATCCATCTGTTCACTCTACCTCTTTCTAACATTTTTTAGGTTTGTTTTAATTTGAACTTAATAAGTCCTAACAGATAATCAATGAAACTTCTCTAGATAATTTGATCGACGCGACTTTTGAGGGAAAGATAAGTGTTGCACCATGAGGTTAATCACTTACAATAACTTTGTTTAAAAAATTTTACTTTATTTGTTTTTTTTAAAATTGAATTATCATAATTGCTCGGAGAGTTTAAGAGAAATGTTTTATGCTAGATTGATGATATTATTTCATCCACTTGTTGAAGGCTACTTATCTATAAAAGCTTTGTTGAAGTCTATTGAATAATTAATTTTGAAGGTAGACATAGGGTATTGATTCCTTCCATCGATGACATTCTTTTGGTAAAATGTTAAAAGTTCTTATCTATAACCTATCAGGTAACCCAAAGAAAAATCTACCTACTAGGTAACACATATTTTATGTCTCTTAACCTTTTCTTTTTGAAAAAAAAAAGGCAATGAATGATGACTTGTTCAAAAGCCTATATACATATAACTGTAGAGAATATTAATTTGTACACATACATTGCATACTATTTACGTAATGTATAATATTCCTAAAAAATAATTCACGTGCATAAAATTATAAAAAACAAAAAAATACTTTTAATTGATAGATAAAAATTTAAAAATTATTTCAAAATTTCCTAAAAAAAAGTATACTTAATTTTTTTTAAGTAAAACTATTCTACAAACTAAGTTCATGAAATTATCAACTAAAATAAAAATGAAAAACAATGAAATACCTGTGAAGAATGTGATAAGTGAATGAAATTATCAACTAAAATACAATAAAATCAATTAGGTCGGCAATATGGTTTACAACTTCACATATATTTTTCCTTTTTTACATAAAAGATCACCTCACAACAAACACATACATCGCTCTTTGACATTTTGTGATTAATGCACACAAAGCCATAACCAACTCAAAGCTGTATCAATACCATCATGACCAGAAAACCCCCCATATATCTTGCATAGTATTAAGATAAAACAAAAATAACAGTGAAGAAACAATAAATAAAGCAAACGCTGGTGAAGAATCACCACAGTTATCAGCTGTGTGACAGTGTCACGTAGAGATGAGAACCATGTACAGTCTGTAACAGTAGATAGAATTCTTATGAGCGAAGGTATATGCTTGGCCGGAATCCGTGTCTGAGAGCATGGCAGAGCCAGTTTGATCCAGTGACTTCGTATATTAATGTATGCAACAAAACAAAGCATAAAATATTCCTGTTCGGTTTCCTCATTTCTTGTTTGGTTGTACCGTCCAATGTTAAGGTTTAGTTTGCATGACTTAAGGATAGTATAACGCTGTCACGAGTTAATTGAAGCAATTAAGGAGTTTAAATAATGTAAACTTATTCTAATTTTCTGTTAATTTTTGTTTACTAAATTGTATTATTAACTTTTTTTCCTCGTTAAAAAACAACAAAATCACAATAAAAGTTATTAGAAAGTAAATAAGAAAAAAGAAAGTTTGTAATATTTAAATTTGAATTATCAGTGTTAATAAAAGATAAAAAAATTATTTTTTCTATTCAAATACGGCTAAAAAAATACTCTCTACTCTAAAGTTAAATTATAAAAAATACATTATATGTTGATTTTAAAATTAAATTCTTTAAAAATAATAAAAAACTTATTTTAAAGCGCTTGTCAGGAAATAATATTAGCATATAAAATAGATTGACTTACTATGCCATCCGTTTTAAATATAGTTTTAAGAATAGAGACATAAATTAACAAATATTTTTAATAAGTTAAAAAATTGTATTGTTTTTGTTTAATTTTAAGAGAAATAAAAATAGAATTAATGAGTAATTTTAACAGAAACGTAAGAATATTTTAAGAAATAAGATAAAAATAAAAAATTATACTTATTTTAAAATAAAATTTGAAGCTAAAACTTAAATTAAAAAGAGATTTGGAGTTAAAACTACTGTTAAAAAGAAATAGAGGGAGTATTTCAGAAAGTTGTACTATATTATTTGAATTGTATCGTGGTGAATAGGAACTCCTCCATCAGATATAGATTTTGAGATTTTCGGGAATAAGAGAAAATTTCGAGAGAATCCTATCATTCGAAGGTCTTGGCTGGCTCAAATTCTGGAAAAAATAACAGACTCATATAATTGCTCAGTCCTCCCTCAAAGTATTTTAACACTACAAGATCATAACAATTAAGCAATCGATTTTCTAAGAAGAGTTTAGAAATCCACTCAAGAGTACTTAGGAGCATGTGACATTGTGTAGTAGCATGATTTCAGTACCATCTCCAAAAAAGAAGATAATGAGAGAAAGGCGACAGACTTGGAGAACAATTAGGCTCTTACATTTAAGCAAATATGATTCACGGAGTAGTTTTTCTTATGATCTAACACAAAATAGCAAAAACAAGTGAAGAAAGAAAGGTGTTGGAGGTTTAAGGCAGCCATAGTGGCTTGTTTACCTCCTCTCGTTTTTAATATAAAAAGGTTGAAAGAGAAGGGAGATGGAGAAGAGGGGTGGAGCAGTGCCACTCAAGCCATGTTTCCATGTACGTCATTGTTATTAAATTATTGCACGGTTTCTTGACCGTCTATTTGGATTTTTTCACTTATATAACCTACTTTAATGTTTTCTTCGACTCAACTTTCCATGCATCTCTTCACATGCACTTGCCAAACTGAAAACCCTAGCCAACTCTTTTTTTATTATTATTTTTTTGGCTGCTCCACCTTTTACATTACAATTTTGACCATGGCTTTCCCTGTTTTTCCCATGCAACCTGTTTGATTATTAAGATTTAATATTCTTGAAACATTTTTTTGTTGCAGTTAATACAAGACATTTTTGTGGTGCTATTATTATTATGTCGACTGCTCCTTTTTCTTTTGTTTTTGCTTCACACTACATTGCAGTCTGCAAGTTAGGCTGCTAATGGCAACTATGTTTCTCCTTTGACATTTGGTTCTGTCATGATCAATTTTGAAAAGATTGAATGATGGTTTTGTTTGGTTTGGTAACAGGCAGAACGAAATTGTGGAATTTTGAAGAAAAAATATTACAAAATAAAAGCGCTAGTACAATAATAAAAAAATTTAATATGGTTACACAGTAACTTAATTATTTTCTTTTCTTCGAGACCAGGCAAGCAGTTTCAAAGTTGTATAATTATTTTTTTTATATTGATGACTACAAAAATTCAACAAATATTAGAGAATTTAACTGCTTGTACAATACTTGATTTTGAACACTTCATTTCATGTGTATAAGAGTGTAATGATTCAATCCACACAAACAAGGCTTACGTTTAATTTTCATATATTGGTCATAGGATTAAGAAAGATGTTTTGGGAAGACATTACAATAGATTGTGGATTTATTGATGATATTAATTGGTTAAACGTTGATATAAATTAATAAGCACAAAAAAACTTGTACATGATCACATATTGTAGAGTTGATGTAATCATTGTTTATTTATTAATAGATAGGAAGTGTGTTCATGGAATATGTACGTAATTATGTTACCTGACTGCTAAAAACATGATTTCTTGGATATCAGCTTCCAATTAAAAATCAGTCGACCACTTTCTCACATTTGATTAACATATCATTGTTAAAAAAAAGAGTAATTTATCACCTGAGAAAAGATATCATTTATTATCCGTTTCATTGATTATAATAAGATTAGCTAAAAAAATCGATTAAATTGTTATTGGATATGTTAGAATGTATTGATAAAAGTGTATATTTTAGTACATATATAATCACTTCAAAATATTAAAAAAAATTTGGCCAAAAATAAAAATACATTGAAGCATTATCATGGAGTGTAGACAAGAATTTAAGAGCACTAAGAGTTCATAAAAGTAAGTCGTCTAGCCAGTTTAACGCCTTTGTAGAATTTATGACAAAAACTTGCTTCGATCCCAAATTTTCGTGGAAAAAATTTTAGTACCTGAAAATAGATTAATTTTCCAGTAAAATTTATTGAAAAAATTTTGCTTTTCGACAAAATGAAAATTCATTTGAAAATTTCCAATAAATATTGTTGGAAAAATGATTTTCAGCGGCTTTTGTTTGATGAATTTTTGAGACAATTCTGTCGAAACATATACATATTTTGATGAAATTGGATGGTTAAAATTTGATATTTTTTGTAGTGTTTTGGAACAAAATATTGTATGTTGTGGATAATTTAGTGGTAGTGATGTTAGTGGAAAGTGGAGTGGAGTTCAAAAACTGAATGTGGATTTAATTCATGACAAAGTGCTTGTAGATGTAGTTGTATAGAGGGATGACTATAATGGCTTAGTCGGCGTCGCAATTAAGTACCCCATAAATACATGATTTTGTGGGTGGTGGAAATAAATGCCCATACGCGTCGCTAAGTCGAAAAACTCCTACATTAAACAATTCACTCTGCTTCTCTTCTCATTGCTTTTTATCTCATTAAACAATATGGAAAAAGGCTTCATTAACAAGTTCCAATTGAACATCCTTCATTTTCTTCACTTTAACTTTTGTACTCTCATCTTACGTTTCTCTTTTTTTTTTTGTACATTATGCTTTATGTTTAAGTAAATTTTAGTTTTATGGCATATCTAATTAAGCAGACCAATTACTTTTGTGACAATCATTAATATTAACCTTAAATAAACAACAAAACCCTATTCATCCTTCCATATTAGTTCCCACCAAGTAGGCCACAGCTAAACATGTGCCTCTTCGAAAATAAAAGGCCTTCATTTTGAATGGCATAGCAACTCATTGTAAGATCTGAACATTTCATATTTGCTTTATGTATGAATCCACACCTAACAATTCTTCTGATTACAGAAGAAAACTACAAAGAGTTCTTTTGACTAATTACATGTTGGAATAAAGTAAAGCAAGCATGTGTAAAGAGGTTGACTTGTGAGAGCTAAGATGTCACAACATTCTCAAAATTTCTACTTAACTTAATTACTTGACTTAAAATAAAGACAACTTTATAAATTAATTGGAATAACGCCAAAAAAATTAATTGTATTCAGCAAATATTTAACGATCGCTAATTATAGTTTCATGTTTAACAAAGTCTTGGCCACATTAAGGTTGATTTTGTACTTTCACAAACTAACATTCTTTTCACTCACACTACAAATATTATATTATATTATATTATATTTATATATGTATACATAACCCTGAGGTTGATGCATTCACCTTGTTGTTTATGTAAACTTTGTTTTTGATATTCTCTTCTCTCTATATAAATATTATTAAAAAAAACCATCGTTGTTACTATCAACATCAATTTCTTCAGTATTCTAGTCAGAAATGGAAGATAATCAAGGCCACCAAGACAGTAATAGCCCAACCAACCATGGAAGTGGTGAGAGAAATAGTAGTGAACCAGTTAGGTCACGATGGACACCGAAACCAGAGCAAATCTTGATACTTGAGTCCATCTTCAACAGTGGAATGGTCAACCCTCCAAAAGATGAAACTGTTAGGATAAGAAAACTTCTTGAGAAATTTGGTTCTGTTGGTGATGCTAATGTCTTCTATTGGTTCCAAAACAGGAGGTCAAGATCTCGCCGCAGGCAACGCCAGATGCAAGCCACCTTAGCTAGCCAGCAAGCACAAGCTAGTGCTCATGCTGGTGCAATTCACTATGATAACACCAACACTAATTCTTCTATGGGGTTTCCAAATTCTTGTTTTGCGTCCCCATCTTGTAATTACCTTGTTGGTAGTTCATCTTCTTCGTCTTCTTGTGGCGGTGGTGTTGGTCATGATCAAGATCATGGTGTTGAGACTCTCTTCTCAATATCTAATCATATGGCTGCTTTCCATGACTTGGATAATAGCACTTCCATGACTTCAATTTTGTGCCCATTAGAGCCTTCCAATTTGCAATTCCAAGCTGGTAAGTGAACATCAAAGTACTTCTGATAGTTAGGACCATTTTTTTCCCTCTTCTTTTGAGTAATATTCTCTTTGTTGCCAAAAATCTCGAAGTTGTCACAAGTTCATTAAGAGCCAAAGATGCACAAACTAGTTGGTGTATATATAGCAAATTTTCAGTGATGTTGTGATTGTGATAGTAATAATGGTTTTATTAAGTTTAAAGCTGTACTTTCCCGTGAAGTATTGATGGTCCCCCCCACCTGCACACTCTCTCCTTTGTCACATACTGTCTTGAAAAATCCCACCAAGAATCCTTACATAAACCCTTCTCACCAACCCTTAATTTAGCTTTATACTACAACGTATATGCACTTGTTTATTATCTAATGATAAACCAGCTCGTGAAAAGCTGTAATGGTTGAGATTTCACTAAGTCAATCAATCAGGATTTAAACTGTGGGTTTTGCTGGAATTTCCTGCTCTCTCTCTTTCTTCTCCCTTTTTCTTTTAAGTTTGTGCTAGATTGATCATCAACTAATAATTAATGGTGTTCTTTTTTGATGTATTAATAAAAGGGTTCATCACTGTTTTCATCAATGGAGTGGCAACAGAAGTTCCAAGAGGGCCTCTTGACATGAGAGCAATGTTTGGACAAGATGTATTGCTGCTTCACTCCTCTGGAATTCCAGTTCCTGCTAATGAATTTGGATTGCTAATGCAAAGCTTGCAACATGGTGAAAGCTACTTCCTGGTAATTATCTACAGCTTTAATTCTTCAACTTTCTCTTTCTCTCTCTCTCTACTCAAACAGCCGTTTAGTTTTTTTTTTTTTCGTGGTTTTGATTAGTTTTATTAAATCATCTTCATCCAAATTTCTTTAGCATGTTGTGAGCATTTTCTTGATTCTTCAACGTTGTTGTCAAGTAAGTGAAAGTTTTCCCAGCTCTTGTTAATTCTCTTAAAATCTGTGAATGTGGTAAATAAAAATTTTCATTACCTACAGAAAATCCAGTGTCTATAGGAGACTGTAAATCTGTAATTTTTTAGCCAACATTGGAAACAACTTGGTTTGCAGCGATCATTTCTTAATTGATACTCTTGTAATTCTTTTACATTTTTGGGAAATTTTGTATTGAAAAGCGAGCTGTGACTTTTTTGTTATTGTTTGAAAGTCGGTTTAAGGTTTTGATTCAATTAAGTAATTCAGTTCACTAAATTAGTCGGTTAAGTGCACTTAATTTTTTAGTTTTTGGTCATATAGGGTGGAAGAGAATTTTTGGAATTCCACCAAACAAATTTCTTTCTCTGTGAACTTCATTGTTTATGAGTTAAAGAATCCGATGGTGATATCATTTTAATGTTGTTTATCAGTTCAAGATTCCTAAAATAGGACAGAGAAGTATTCACAGTTAGCAATTTTCTAAAATACCAATTTAAGAGGGCCAGTAGGGTTTCTAAACACAGTTAGAAATACATCTCATAGCTTCTGCAAAAGCGCCATCTCTCTTTTTTGTCTGTTCTTTCTCCCCCCCTCTCTCATCTCGAAGTATCCCTCCCGTAAGGTCATATGAGCTTCTTAAGTTTAAACAACAAAGAAAAATAGTCTTAACAACTATATATGCACTTTTGTTTTGAATTAATATAATTAGATGATATGCTTTATAAAGCGATTAATAAGTTCTCCATATTTTTTGCCAATAATGATAATTAATTCTCCATAAAATGTCTTGTGGACAAATCTACCTTCTCATTGCACTTGTTTTTTTTGAAGTATTCCCTCATTGCACTAATAAGAAAAATTGCAACGACAATGTCTTGGTGTTTGTTTTAAGTATGTTGGTTATAAGTTAGATGATGGAGAATGTGTCAAAAAATTCATGAAAATTCTTCTGGAAAATTTGTTGCAGGTTTCAAGGCCAACGTGAAGTGGCCTTTATGAAGCATCAAGAAATGGGAGTTTCTTTTTTATTTCTATATTAATATTTATATATATGTTTGGTTTGGAGCATATATATGTGTATTGGGGCTTCTTAGCTTAATTAAGTGACGAGCGAAGACTGTTAAACAGTTCATATATGTTGGCTTTTTTGTCACAATAATATTCTCATATATAAACTTTGCTTCTTTTATATATCATCACTTATGTAGTTGTGTTTCCAACATATGCCTGCTTTCGTTCCACATATAGGAATCTTCCCCAACTTCATTTACAGAAAACGTGTCTGCCTCCTCATTTAACTATTTAAAAAACAATGTGGATCATTTCATGTGTATTTCCGAATGTATAGTTGCTTAAAAAATTTACTTATGTAAAGAGAAATGTGCTCAAAATGATATTTTATTAATTAAAATTTTAGGTTAATTGATTTCGAGTATGATATTAAAATATTTTACAATCAAATGGCTGAGATTTATACTGTATCGACTGTTGTTTTGTTAAATAAGCTTAATCGTAGAAATTTCAACCTCAATGGATTTCCACTATATATTTGGCAGTACGTCTAGGAGATTAATTTAGTGGAAAACAAGAAGGCTCAAGAGCCATTACATGAATGTGAATAGGCTGTAGACGCATCAAGTGGAATCGAGCTTTAGAGTGTTGAAGTTTGACTTGTTTAAAATTTTACGAGTATGAGTTCAACCTGAATTTTTTTGTTGAGTTTAAAATTTGTTGAAATCTGGTTTGTTCAAAGTTTTTACGCTAACGAATTTGTACATGAGCTTCTTTGAACTTGACTAAATAAAAATTAAAATATAAGTTTTTTTGACGACAAAAGAGTTACAGTAGCAAGCGGCGAACGGAGATATAGAAGCCAACGAATGTGAGAGTGACTTCATATTGTATACACGTTTATAGTTATAAAATTACCTTATGTACACTTAAATTTGATAGAAATATACATCTTTGTACAATTTATAAGCTTATTAATGAGCCTAAAACGAGTCTTTTAAACGTGTATCTTAACAAGTTTACGAATCAAATATCTGAGTGTTAGACTTAACTCTTTTATTTAAATTAGTCTGAAATTTTGTTCAAACTCGACTCGTAAATAAACTGAATTATGAATGAACTCTAAACGAACCGAATTTCGAGTCAATCACAAACAGCTAGGCTGATTTACGGTCAAAATATCAATGGAAATTGCACAATTAATATATCATCCCAAGGCAATTGTTTATAGAAATAGCAAATTTAACCTCCATACTTATAAAATGCGAGCATGGAATAACATGTTTTGAAGAATACAAGCTTTTTGTTTATAAGTATATAAAATAGAACATTAATTAGTCTTTTTGTATAAATAATGATTTCATTCTGTCTTATTATTTTGATCTCTCCTCTCTCCCTCTCTTCTAGTTCTCTACTTGTCTCCTCTTCGTCGTCACAACTCGACCTCATAGTCTAGGATTCTATCACTAACGATAGAGGATTCGATCACTAATGATGGATGGTTGGGCACATGATAACTTGCGTCGACATGGTGTCACCGCAATTGTTCCAGATCTGATCCGTAGTTGGTTGTTGTTTTGTGGGAACCAAGGCAACAATCGTGGTGAATGATTTGTCAACGACAGTTAGGGTTTCTAAAAACAAAATGCAATTAATTGATTTAAAAATATAAAAATGTCATATTTGATCCCTTTAATTATCTGAAATATACTTTTCATTCAAAAATATTTTCACAAAATATTATTTTAAATGTCACAAAATAATTATTATTTATTCATTTTAATTCATTTTTTCTTAAAATACTCTCATAATAATTATATGTTTTAATGAATTTTATTTAATTTTCATATAATTATAATTTAAATATGCTATTTTTAATATTATTAATTAAAAGTAAATTAATAATTATTTTTTAAAAAAATATTTGTAAGAAAAAAAATAAGTTTTATAATAGAATGTTTTTTTTTCATGTGTAACATGTTGGACACTTTTATACACAAACTAAAAATTTAACAAAAAATATTAATAAAAACTATATTACGTAATTGGAAACTCTTAATACATCTATAGACACTTTCAAATTTGTGACACTTGTAAAAATCACTACACATGCACGTTTCTAAAATCCGTGGATCTTGAGGTCCTGATGAAACTTATAGAAAAAGAAAATCAAGTTCATGAAAATGGTCAACTCTCACTCAAATTCTGGAATTTTTTTCATTTGAAGCTTAGGATTGATAGAAGGAATTTTCACAAAGATAAACATTTTTTCCGTTTTAATAGTGTTCCAAATTATAGACATACTGGACCTTTACAAATATTCATTAAATTATAATACTATTCATGTAATTAATAATTACAATTAATGCTCATACAAACTTAACGAATAAAGTCAAAGGATATGTTTGGAAAGACAAATTTAACTTATATAACATTATCTCAATGATCTCTTCAATATTTGACAAAATTAATCATATTATTTGTCCCTATTCCTGCAGGATTATATGATTAAACACCAAGATTATGCAAAATCAATTTTAAAATAGAATTCTATATCATTTTACACAAATGTATATATATTCTTTAAAGTGTCACAATGTAACTCTTGTACACAGCATCATGAATTAGAAGCTCTAATGATAAATCAACTCATAACTTTTCATGATATTCTGGCGAAGTTAGCTTGCTGAAATTACGCACGGATCTAATGGGATTGACCCCACAAATAGGGAGGATGAATCATTTACCATCCCAACTTGTTCTACAAGTATTTGAGAACGTTTGCAAATAGTGAGAATGATTGCCAGCTTTTTATAGGGACCTTCCTGCCACCTTCCTAATTCGTAGCTGTATGAACTTCACGTAGCTAGGGAACCCACCATTTTGGTTTGAAATGAATAATTTACCGATTTGAACGAAAAAAAATATATATGATATGGTTTGGTTTTGAAAACAAAAATAAGAAGGCGTAAACTTAGCCTAAATTTTGTAATTTGAAAGCTTATATAGAAAAGACAATATTAGCACAATCACTTCTGAAAAAAAAAAAGAAAAGAAAAGAAAAGACAAACTATCAATCCAGAGTGTTGCATATCTAAGCACTAATTATTCCAACTTTAGAATTTTTATGAATATATTATATTGCCCTAATTGTTATTAGTTACTTGACAAATTTACTTGCATAACATGCCATGTCATTAAATTACAACATACTCTAGAAATATTATGAAAACCTAATGAACAATTCAAAATTACGCAAACCTAATGTCGATTATAGCAAATTTTAATCATCTTTATTTCAAAAACGAAAATTACCAGATAATAAAATATAAACTAATCTAAATTTATAACTTTATCATTCATTATTTTTTTTACTTGACATTTCTTTTAACTGATAAAACAATATTGTATAACTAACTTTTATAAACAACGATGTAAGTGTATATAGAAGAGAAAAACGAAAACAATATGAGAAGTAGAACTATACGCACATGGATACTCCATTGAATAGAAAGTTCAAAATCCGATTATCATATTCATACAGAGCTACAACTTGGCATTAATTAGCACCGGCCACTGTAACCAATCCAAATGAGACGGATGTTTGTTCAAAAAATTTCCTCTTGTTTTATTCTTATGGAGTATAAGATTAGGCACAATTTTTAAGATATACCATGTGAAATTGAGATCAATAATTATTTTTCAAAGTTTTATTGGCTGTCAATCTAAATAAATGAATTATTTTTAATACCAATGTAGTAATTGCCAGGTAGTTTTTGGAGTTGCATATGAATATTCATGGATGTTATGTTGACTTGAAACAAATCAGTCAATCAGATTGGAGAATCCGATGTGTGTGTTTAAAAACTTAGCTCATGATTTGGAAGTTCCAACACTTTTCCACGCAAATCCTGCAGGCTTTCTTCTCGTTTATGTGAATCTTACGTGGATATATATTACAGACAAATATTTTACTGTCCATAAGATTTGTTTTATTGACATTATATGTTTTTGTCATTAAAAGGTGTAGGGAAATAACATGATAAAAAAAAGAAAAATCAAGAATTTATATGGTTACTCAAAACATCTTTCTTTCACGCATGGAGAAATAAATTATTTTATTACTTAGTCAGTCTAAAGACATACAAAAAACAAGTACATACTATTATATATAGGTTTACACCAAATTACCTCACAAAATACTCAAGAATAACCTTAAATTTGTGTTTTCGATGCTACTACATAGCCGTGTAACATAAAACACAATTTAACTCGAGTCCAGATAACACATTACAACTTTAACATAACAACACGACCATTGACACAATTGTGTCTATTCCCATGTCATATTATATGGTTAAAGACACATCTGTGTAATCTACTGGAACGCTGTTAACACTTCAATTTGCCTGAAATGATTCCAAACCATCTCCACCATGTATTATACCAAACGTATACCTCCCGGTGGATGTAGTTCGCTTTGACCAAACTTAACAATAGAATAACATATTTCTTTGCCCGTGGACATCGACTGCTTTGACCAAACCACGTGAATTTCAGTGTTTCTCCTTTCTTATCGTGTTATTTCCCTAACAAGAGGTAGCAAAGCTAGAATTGGAGTTTGTTCAGAAACATTAGGGCTTGTTCTTCATGAAAAATGATCTTCAAAGTTTGATGTTGAGAAGTTCAATGGGTCTAATGATTTTGCTAAGTGAAAGTTGATAATGAAGGTGATTCTTGTTCAGTAAAGGTGTGAGGGGCGATAGAAGATGATGAAGAGAAGTTTCTAGTGGAATTGACGATAGTGTTGAAAGCCGAAACAAAGAAAAGGACATATAGTGCTATTTTGTTAAGTCTAGGGGATGAAGTCTTGAGCGAGGTAGCTGATAAAAATACTGTAATTGTTTTGACAAATGCTAAAGAGCACGTCTCAAAGGAGATCCTTTATGAATAAGCTTTATCATAAAAGGTGGTTGCATACATTGAAGATGACTAAAGACATGCAGGTAAGAAACATCTAAATCAATTTAATATATAGGAATATATTAGAATTTAAAGGTTTTAGGGCCATGTTTAATGATGAGAATAAAGCCATGTTTTTATTATATTCTTTGCTCGAGCCTTATAAGAGTTTTGCGGATACTATCAATGCATTACAAGAACAAAATTTCTATAAGTGATGTTAACGATGCTTTGTTACCTAAAGAATTGAAAAGAACAAATTTTAGTGTTAGGGGAGACAATGGAAGCTCTAGATTAATATTTCACAGTGACAGAAGAATGAGTAACAAAAACAGGTTGATGTGTTATCTGCAAGGAGGTTGGACATGTAAAAAAGGATTGTCATTGGAGGAGAAATGGATAGGGGTCAAGAGCAAACAAATTTCAAAGGGGTTCTATGGCATTGCATGCTACTTCTGATCAGGGAAAAAGCAATGATGCATTAACTGTTGGTACAACTAATGACGTAAGTGACTAGGCGATTGATTTGGTGTAGCTTAATTATCACATAACTTCTTCCCAAAAGTTGTTTACTTCATTCAGGAAGTGAAAAGACAATGTAAATTTGGGAGATTGTGAGGAGTTTAGTATTGATAACAATAGTTCTATGAGGATTATGATGTACAATAGAATGATAGAAAATTTTGATGTTCAGTAGTACCTGGTTTATGGAGAAATTTGATCTTTGTTGGTACTTTGGTGAATCATGGTTATGATTTCTCGAGATGTGCTAAAGGTATTCAGATGTTCAGAGATCTTGTGGTGGTAATGAAGGGTAAATTGTGGAATGGTATTTACATCTTGATTGGTGGTTTAATTTCAAATGTTTACAAGCATGTTGTTAGTTCTGTAAAAAATGGGTGGAGTTTGTGATTGGGACTCTAGAACATGTACAAATCATCAAAATGATCTATTACGAGTAGCAGCAAATAAGCCATGACATGAAATTGGTATTGGTGATTATGAATAAATTGTGTGAGATGGTGGCTTGAAAGGTGTGAGTGATAAAGGGAGAGAACCAATTATTGGTGATTTTGACAAGTTTACTTGGTCTTGGTTCTGTGCAACATGAACATGAAGCTAGCCCTTTGGAGTGTGGGAGGAAGTTATTTGGGTTTCAGTATTTGTTGAGAAATACATCAACTCAATTGGAGAGAATTATTGGTTTGATTTAATTTTTTAGAAAGATTTGGAGTTATGGGAATGTATAGGTTTGGTATAATAAACAGAGGAGATAGTTTGGAGGCATTTCGCTTCAATTTAGAGTGTTGACATTGTTCGAGTGTATTATACGAGTAGTTACATGACGCGTCTTCAACTACATAATATAACAGGGGCGTCAACATGGTCGTGTCACTAACCGTGTTATTATGCTAATGTTGCGATTTGTTACACGAAAACGAGTTAGAAAGTGTTTAATGTTACATAACTCTGCAATAACACTGGAAACACAAATTTAGGGTTATTCTAGGGTATTTTGTGGGGTGCCTTGATGTAAATTTATATTTAGCAACTTGTAATTGTCTCTTGTATGTCTTTTGGACAGGTAAGTAATTGAATAACTTGTTTCTCTGCTCGCAGACTTAGGTTGTTTTGGTACATAAATTTATGTGTTTTTCTTGTCTTATCATGTTATTTTCCCATCAAAAAGGTCTATTTCATTACATTCTTAATGAAAAATGTTTATCTTTTAATAAAAATATTGTTCCATGTAGTTGAAGATGAAATTTTGAGAATGACGTTGAATTTGGATTGAGTTTTATGCCAAACTTAAATAACGATATATCCGTTGCCAATGCTTATGTAAATAAACAAAGACCACTATAACTGTTGTCCTAAATAATCATAGCATTGAATTCAACTCTTGAAATATTCTCTCTGCACCGTGCAACTTATCCGTAAGTGCTTTAGCTTTCTTCAGGAATTCAAATACTATTGAATCGTTTTTCTTAACATCATAATCACAACTAGATATGTATTTGTACATAGAAATTTATTTTGAGAGATGGTTCGGAAGTCCTTTGCCAAATATTCCCAGAAATTGAATGACGAGGTTAAGCCAGCACTGATGAAAGGGTAGACTACTTCAGTTTAGGATGAAAGAATCCAGGTTAACAACACTTGGTCACTTCTGAACCATTTTTCACACTCAGGGTTGGTGTGTGTGAAGGAGACTCACTTTTCTTTTAGCTCTTTTGAGTAAATAGTTTTGATAATTTAGGAGAGGTAGAAATTGGATTTTCCATGCTAAGTAATTGGTGGAAGAGAATGAAGCAAATGTTAGTAAAACTTTGAAATAATTTGTTTCGGACGAACTCATCATCGACTTCGGCGATAGAATATGAATAAGCATATATTACAAAATATTTGAGTGAAAAATTACTGATGATGCCGGATAAACAAAAGCACATTTATATTGTATATACACAGCTATAAATTTGGCTAAACCAAAATGTACATAAACATATTGCCTTGTTGATAGTTGAGATCAGTTTCTAAATAGAATTATTGACTTGCCTATAAAATTAGATTGAGAATACAATGAAAAGTTCATACGTATAAGTTAAGAAAGATAATTTTGTACAATGTAGTATCTTTATATCTAGCCTTTCTTAAACTTACTTTTAAATTTTAAAAATTTGGTGATTACCACTTTAAGTATTAAAAGAACACCGTGTCAAAATTTTCACTCCAATTATGTGGAAACAATTATGTACAACATCCACTTTCAAATTTTTTTTCAAAGTGTTCATGTCATGTTCATTTATGTTCATATGCTTGAATCTCGTGTATCACATATAAAAATACATAAATTGTGTTTTAGATATGTAAAAATGTCCATCCCACTAATATGTGTTTGCTATCTCTAATTTAATAATTTCATATACATGTTAATTAATTGTATTTGATTTTTTTTTCTCTAGCACAATTAATTACTTCTTTCTTTTTAATTTACCAACTAATTATGCATTTATTTTTTCAATTGATTTTTTTTGTTTCCATATTAGTTGTCATTTTTTTTATTTTTCATTATATTTTCTGGAAAAAGACAACAATTAGGTAATGCTCGAATATGTTCATTAATGCTCATGTATATTCTTTATTTATTTTCATAATTTCATTTATCTTTAATACATATGAGCACAAATAAAAATCACTGAACATTTCAATGATCATTAAACAATTTGATTGGTTTTTAATGTTTCACTAAAATATTATATACATGCATTTTTAAGAATTTGTGTACTTGTATTTTTTGTTAGTATTCAATACGAATGAACATAATGAACATTACATGACTATTGACATTAAAATTATATTTTCTTGTTTTAATATTTTAATTTTAGTATTCAATGAATATTAATGAACATCAATTATAATTGATGTTCAAACTAATATGGTTATTTGTTGTTTGTTTTTTTTAACTTTCTGAACTACGTTAAGCGTAAATGATTATAAATGAAAATTATTTTATAAAAAAATAATATTTAAAATAATACAATTATATGTTTTTATATAATTGATCAAACATTGAAGGTCATATAAATATTCAATGATGTTCATCAGTGTTTAATATATTTTGAACAAAAATATTTAAAAAAATCAAATTATTGATAATCATCAAAATATTTAATAATTTTTATTCCTATTTATTTGTGTTAAAAACAAACAAAATTCTAAAAATAATACATGAACATCTAGGAACAAATCTAAACAGTAACTGATTCTTGTCTAGGCTGAAACGAAAATGAAAAGGAAAAGAAAGAGTAAAATCAACCTGAAAAAAATCACTATTTTTTTGAAAAAAAAACTCACTATAAGTAACTGACTTAAAAAAAGAGTAATTAATTGTAAAAGAGATAAAATTAAATATAATTAATTAACATGCACGTAAAAATATTAAATGAAAGGAAAAAATATAAAATTAATAAGGTGAATATTTTTACACATTTAAATTATAATAAGATATATTCATACTAAAAATATGATATTAGGGCATTTTAAACTAAATCCATATATTGCTAAGACATTTACCTAACTCTTTTTTGACAGCCTCTGAGTGTGGGCCTAACAGTGCATGGGCATCTCTACTGCATGCTTTCACTATTATTAAGCATTTCAATTATGAAATTAATAGCAGTTAAGTATTTTTGATCCAATGCTATTTAACTAACTAACAAATATGCACTCTCTCCCATTTAGACAGACAATATTTTTACATTAATTGTCCCAAAATAGCGATAGCAGTTAAGAGTATACACTGAAAATAGTTGGTGACAGAATGATGATAGGCTATTTCAGAAAAAAATGGAAAATAGGTTTGGTTTTAGAAATCACAAATAAGATTAGTGTTAAATATGTATATAATATTTTATTTTTTAATGATACATTAATCAAAGAAACTACCTCAATTCCCATTTTTAGTCCACTTATATTTATTCGAACAATTTTTTTTAAAAAAAAAATAATGTTAAATTCTGAAGTTATAGCTAAAATTGTATTTAGATGAGAGTACGAAAATTACGTTCAAAGAAAATTAATTCTATTTAAATTTAAAATGGAAAAGAAAAACAATGTATTACTGAAACAAAGCAGCAGAATTTTATTAAAAAGCTGAAAATTATGGGTATTAAAAGGAAAATTATTAGATGGGAACGTAAATGCAAATGCATGAAAAACATGGTCAGCAGAAGTATACACAGTGATGACGTTTAGTCATGAAAGAAAGATGGGCATTCACGAACGCAGTCAGGTTAGGTACTGACTCAAACAACCAACCCTGGATTTTGCTTTCAGTTTCACCTCTTACTTTTACTACACTGCTCCATTACTACAAAAGTTTCTCCTTTTCATATGTCGGAGTTGTATTTATTTATTTTTTTACCACTTTTACTCCACCTTTTTTTCCTTCTTACTAGCTACTACTATTTTTCCTACCTTGCTGCAAAACTGTACAATAAACACAACTTTTGCAGCAATATATAGGACCTGTAAATAATAAAGACGACAATCTCAATTCTTCATTTATGTTGCTCCTACTCCTAAAAAATCAATGAAGCTCACTGCAGCTTTGGTTTTTCCATTCCCATTTTCATTGTGCTCGCCAGAGTGGGTGGGATTGGTCCTGTGAGTTGTGCCTACTGACTCTGTAACAGAAACCTCAGAGTTTGAATCTGACTGACCACCTTCATCCACGCTCGTACTCCTCCCTCTTTCAAACATCACATTTCCTCTTTCATACACTTCTTCAATCCTCGCCTTCTTTTCTCCTCCTGAAAATCTCACAAACAACCAACATCATGCAATTGCAGCTCATTTTGAACTACCTAACGCTACAGAAACAAAAAATTTTAAAAAATAAAAACAAAATTCTACAAATGTGTAAGTGAAAAATAAGGAATCATACCCATGTGAGGACTGAACCTAGCGAATAGCCTAGAAGGAGGTTTAGTTGAGGAAGGGGTTAAGGATAATTCAGTTGTGCAGGTAGACGCATCATCAATAGAGCTAGAAATAGTGGTTGATTCACTACAAGCATTGATGTTAACATCAATTCCTTTATTAGGGAATGAGATCTGACAATGATTATGATTAAATGATCCACCGTTGCTGTTGTTATTTGATGGCTTTCTCTTCCTATAGATACTTGATTGTTCTCTGTGTTTTCTTGCCATAATAACATGCCAATGATTCTTCACTGCATTATCAGTTCTCCCTGGAAAAAGTCTTGCAATCATAGCCCACTTGTTACCATAAAGTCTATGCGCAGATAATAATCTCTCTTCTTCCTCTTCCGTGAAAGCCCTTCTGGTAATCCTTGGATCCAGCTGGTTGAACCATCTAAGTCTGCAACTTTTTCCTACAAACCATACAACAGAAGGTGACAAAAAATGGATTTAAAGAGAAAAACTGTGCATAAAGATGTAATCTTTTCCTGAAATTAGTTCTACAGTTTTAGTTGAAAGAGATTTACCTGATCTTCCTTGAAGGTTTTCAGCGATCAAGTTCCAGTTTTGAGGACCATATTTAGCAACAAGCTCTATAAGCTTAGCATCTTCAGCTGGTCTCCAATGACCTCTTGCACAAAGCTTCATATGACCAGTTTTACCACTTTGACCAGATCTTTTAGGAAGCTCCTGTGTGTCATCATTTTCAAAATAATTGCTTTCAAGCTCAAAAACCTCATTATTGTTACTACCATTTCCTCTCATATCAGCAGGGTGCCCCATAATGTGATAGCCCATGAGAGGGCTTTGAGATTCAACATCTCCAATTAGTGAGAGTGAGTTAGAGAGGGGGAGTTGAGAGGGAGTTTGAGGCAAAAAGTGGAAGCCGTTATAGCCATTAGAAACATTAATGTCACTATTGAAGTGAGGGTGGTGCAGTAAAGTATTCATTTTGAAAGAAAACAGAAAACAACACCAAAATGTATGTCAACTCCACAATGCCTAACAAACCCAAGTTAAAGATACAATCTTTTTGCAATATGAACACAACCCGACCGGCAGAGAAAAACTAAGTTTGCGAGCAAATTAAAAAAAAAAAAAAGAAGCTTAAACCACGAAGAGATAGTGAACTGAAGCCCTATCGCTGAGCAGAAGCAAAATGAGGTGAGTATGGGAGATGAGTTGAAGAGGTGTTGTTTATAGAGGAAAGGAGTTGGAGAGAGAAAGTAAATTAGCATGAAAATGGAGAAACGCTCGTGTGGGTGATGAGCGTGTGGGGAGGAAGGAAGGGGTATAAAAAAGGTGAGTAAAGGGGCGGGGGGGCATTGGTGCTTTTGTGTTTTGGAGAAAACCATAATCTGTTTGTCTTTAATCTCAACACTTGTCTTCTTTTTCAGTTAACTATTCAAATTAAAACGGAATTCAACCTAAAAAATGTCTTAACAATCACCACCAGACCACCTGTCATTTCTTGTCTTTGCTTCTGCTCTTTAATTTTGTTTTTCTTCAAGAGCTGATAATTACTATAAACTTTATAAATGATGTAATGTATTTAGTGGTTTTTTTTTTTTTATTTTTCATGGCTTCCTCCGTTATGAATTGGTTGTTCAATTGATATTTCAAACTAAAAGTAATTGCTTTGGCCGTAAGTTATGGATCTATTTCTAGGCTACAAAATTGTCTTGTTTCGGTAATCGAAATGATGACTTTTGTATGTTATTGGATGCTTCAATGTTATAATTGTTTTTTAATTTCCTAATGCCACACACAGTGTGGATGAATAATATTGCAGCAAAAATATATAAGTTATAGTAATTTATTTTTCTAATTTGATCTCCAAATAGAAATACAAATACATGATTTACTGCTCAACTCAACACAACAAACAAAAAATGGCTATATTGATTAGGAAGCTGAACTGAAATACTAATTATTGCATTGATCAATTCAATTCAACACAGTGAATTTTTTTTTGTTTTGAGAAAGTGTAATTAACAGAATGAAAAGATATATGAGAGGAGTTTCTGTTAAAAGTAGTTATTTTGTATTAGCCAATTGATTAATTGGCCTAGTATGAATCGTATACGTACATTATTAACAAAAAAAAGAGGTATATTCTGCTGCCTCGTTAATAGTTATGAAGGATCTAGCTCGGATTGACAAAAATACGAAGAGCCTACAGCTAGGAATTTTTCAAAAGGTATGGGAGACTTAGTTAATATACATTACAGTTGTAATGAGTAAGACAAGTTGCAATAAATCGATGGTGTCAATAAACCTATGTTTTTTTTTTTGTTTTTGTGTAAACATACATCATACATGCAGTCTCATGTAAACATTATAGTCTGTAAATATCATAACTATTACTTAGGAGATGAAAATATCTTCATTTTATACTTTTGACAATTAGTCCACGGCTGCTCTGTAAACATTATAGTCTGTAAATAAGTGCTTTTCCAAATTACGGAAGATGCGTTGCGTTTCATGTATAGATAGGTGAAAAAGAATGATGGATTTTTAGTTGTTTGAGTTCTGTTGATGAGATGATTGCAGCTCTTCGTGGAGACAGCAAAAGCATTTGTTTTCTCAATTGCTACTTGTGACTCTCATCATTCTCTTCTCTCCCTTCCATTTATTCTTTATTTGCCCAAACCAAACCTTTCTCTTTTCCCCTTTTGATGACCACATTGGATTGGATGCATCCAAAAAATATCGTCTTTTTTTCCTCCCTTTGCTTTACTGCTTTCTACCATATTCACCAACTTCTCACGTCCACTTTGTTTCCAGAAATTACATGCATTCAACAATATTTTCTCCTCAAACTACACTTTTCATATATTGTTATTGCATATTTGCATTTTGTTATCGTTGCTTTAAATCAAATATATTTGCTAAACAAAAATGAGTCCACAATTTATTTTAGTTTTTAGCTAATGTAAATTTATCATCATTTAAACTAACTGGCTACATACAACAGTAGCTATCCAAGTTTTTTTTCTTCAAAAAACCACAAAAGTGAATATGGTTACTAAGCAGACGTACTTAAAAACGTTGTGTTGATAGTGAAATGGAGATGCGTGAGTTTTGAGGTTGAGTTTCAATAAAATTTGCTTTCTGTTGCAACCACTCATTCATTTTATAGAATATAAAGTAACGTAGAAACGTCGCGTTTTGTTTGTTTGCAAGAAACCGTTTCGTCGTCTTTATGACGATGCTTTTGGGGCGATACACGTGCAGCTGCATCATGTAAAAGGAGTTTGTTGCAAACGATTTTGATGGAGAAGTGTGATGAGGTAATGGTTCTATAAGAAAATCTGCAAAGAACATATACCTTGTGGTGGGCTCCATTTCAATGCTGTTTTCAAAAAAGGAGTAACTGTTCTATGCTACTTCCTCTTACTTCCATTACAACCACCAAGCGCGTAGATTAACTTGTGTGGGGTTGTTTTAGCTTAATCAGAGATATCGAGTTCTAGGTACACAGCTGCGTTAAAACTTGGCTAGGAGAGCTTTGCCGCCCTTGTGGTTCTGTCCGGCTCGAACGACGATTAATCTGGGTGCCTAGGATACTTCGTGGTTCAGACAAAAAAAATGTCACTACCATTGAAAAAATAACTTATTTTGGCTTACATGACATTTTTTTAAAAACAAACTTAACTTCATTCAAACGCCTAATGGTCCAACAATAATACGTGAATAAGAAAAGGAGGGGTAAAATCTCACTCATTGGATTTGGACAGAATCTAATGCTCTTACTAAGGTATGTGCAACTAAATTTGCCGATCTCTTTACAAACTAAACAACTAAGTCTTCTGATAATACCAACATATGTTGGCAGTCCTGGACAATATGTGTCGATCCAAAGAGAGAATTATTAGCTTGTTCTTCTGCTATAGAACGAACAACCAACTCCGCATCCAACTCAATACACACATTAACAAAACCTGCACTTAGACACCATGAGAGAGCCTCCTTGATAACCAATGCTTCGACAACTTTTGGGTCCATCAGAATTGACGCCCTGCCACTTTGTGCTCCGAGAAACGTACCCTGATTGTCTCTTAGCACACATGCCCATGAACTACACTGGCTTTGTTTAAAAATGGTTGCATCACAATTGAGTTTAAGTGTGCCCGTTGGAGGCTTCTGCTAGCCATAAACAGGACTTGGTAACGACGAAGCAGCAACATTACCAATGTTGCTAGTTGCTCCTCTTGATTTCCACGGCAATAAGACAAATTATATCATATTAATTGTGACACCCAAAAATAAATCCCTTTTTCTCCAATTTAATTAATAATTTTTTTCCAACAATTGTAATTTCATAATTTGACTTTCAATATCGGTTAGAGGAGATAGAAAATAAAATTTTCTTAAAATACATCACTGGGCCCAAATCAAATACAATACAACATAAAATAAATTCAGAGTTTTGCGGAAGCA
>CANYCX012130456.1:0-14791 GCA_948193385.1 Breynia disticha f. nivosa | reverse complement strand
TGTGTTTAGAATGAAGAGTATGAAAATACCATTCATACTTATATATTTCATACCTCAAAATGACCGATTTGCCCCCGACTTAAAAACGTTGCCTACTTCTCGATTTTCTCTCTCCCGGAAATCTTAACTTAACCCGTTTTTTATTCTTAATACCTTCCACACATTTCTATCATTTAATAATTTATTTTAATTCGCGAAAATTTTATTCGCATTATATCCGAAATAATTATAATATTATTAAAAATTCTTAAAAATGGAGGGCGTTACAGCCCATATATGCACGAAAGATGAGTGGAGTCTCTTCTTATAAAAATAAAGGACGGTTGTCCAATTGTGCAAAGATATAAAGTGGAGTCTCTCTCTTTAATTATGGGGTAAGTTCCCAAAGGTCGCAGGGATCGAGTGGAGTCTCTCCCTTGTAAAGTAGGCTCTGAAGGAATGCATTGTGTGATGGCACTAGCATTTGCATATTGCATACATTCATGTGATTATGATTGATGTTGTGAGATTTTAGGATGCTATTGGCACGGTTAGTTACCTATGCATATGTATTATGAATTTCAATGATGTGAAATTGTAGGTATGAAATGGAATGGTTAAATGTGATAAATGAATGATGCAATATATGGATATGAGTTGTTGTATGTGTGATGGAATCGAAGTATGATATGTTATGTTAACTATGTGTGGTGAGTTGTTGTTGGTGATTTGTATGGATGTAGATGGTTATGATTAATTCATGTTGTAATGTATTTAAACATAGGTTTAAATGATTAATTAAGATGATTTGGATGTATGTTGAATTTATATGGTTGCCTTATGGATTGGTTGATATGTTGAAGGTGAATGCATGAGTGTATGTATGTAAACACTTAGGCAGAATTCGGACAGACTGACCTGTAGTAATTAACGTATGCTAACAAGAGGACTTGGCATACATTAATTGTATTATGGCATACATTAATTGTATTATGGCATACATTAATATTGACTTAACATATGTTATTCATATTGGGCAGAAACCAAAATAACGTATGTTAAGGGGCAAAACATAACATATGTTAATTTGAGTCCGAAAACATGAATTTGACCGATTTTTATCCAAATGAATACCTAATGTACCCTAGTGACTTAGGATGGTTTCCTTGTTGAATCAAACACTTCAATTGAACCAAATAGCATCTAAATGATTGTTATGAATGGCGTTAGGATGCCATAGGGAGAATAAGGCCGTGATGACCGAAGTCTCCCCTGCACCCCGGCATGTAGAGACATTAAAGGATAGCCTTACTAAGTATTTAAAATATACATACCTGTCATTGCTGTGCAGATCGAAAGTAGCGGCTGGGACTTGCTTTTGGAGCGGAGCACGACGTGTGATACGAGGAGGATAGGTCGGCCCCTAGCAGATTTTTGGACATTCATACTTTTGTACTTTGTATAGCATTACACATGATAGTATAGGCTTTTACTGGCATTTGCATTGTTTTAAACCGCAAACCATAGCTTTCGCATTTCTGATACTTTCATTTTGTAATTGGTCGGTTTAAAGAAAATGCATGTATGCCACTATTGGCTTGTAAAATATATATATATATGTATATATATATTTATGTTCACTTCATTAAGTTGTGCAATGTTTGTTATAAAGAAGAAAAAAATGGTTGCAAAAATTGTATTATTTGAAAATGGATTTAAGAAATTTGGGATTCACATCAGGGGTATGATTTATGCTATGCGTTATGATTGAGAGAGAAACCTTCCATTAGCATGAGCGAGTTAACGAGGATGAACCTGAAGGTGAGATCACTATCTTACCATTATAAGCGACTAAACCAATCAAGATTAAAAAGTAAACTGGTGATCTAGAAACTAGATGATGAAATAATACTGATGCGAGGAAATTAACGGTGAGTATGCAAGAGAAATTACACGTAAAGGAAATTTATTATAGGTAATCACTTAGTGATGATATTAAGGGACTATGGTAATGTACCTTTGAGGATTTGATTGTGGAGTGTGACTATTGAGGTTGGTATCACTCGTTCTTTCTCTTGAAGGTAGTGCCGAAGTTGTATTTTGTATCTGGAAGTGTTCATCTGACTTCTTGCATGGTTCTTGACCAAGGGTAGGACATTGTTGCATTTTTCACACATGTTCTGCATCTTTGTATTCCTTTCTTATGCGTACGTATACAAATCACAAATCATATTCCTTGTATACCTACCTTGGGATGGCACTATTCGATAGAGGAGGGATCGCAGCCTAGAGATGTTGCTGGGTATTCGATAAGAGAGAGTGTTCTCCGATAACATAGAAAATTAAAGGTGAATGAATGAGAGTAATAGTGTGATATATGAGTGTGCCTAAGTTTAAGACATTTGAGATATTTTATGTAAGTTTGGAATGTGAGGTTGTGTCTTGGTTACTAGTGGGAGTGCAAAATGAGGGGTATTAAACTAGGATTTGAAAATAACTGTGTGAATTTGATCGTAGTGATAAGCTATAGCTAAAAATGGCACTTGAGTGAAAATGAATGAAACGTGGTGAATGTTCGCTTGCCACGAGTAGGTAATTCATGAAAAAGTGTGTCTACATAGCGTTTGCAAGGAATAATAACGATAAAGGAAAGGAAACATAAATGTCTATGTCAAAATGTATATGAATTGTTAGTTGATTGACAATTGTCAATATGGTTGAATTTATTTACTATAAGGAAATTAGTAAAACACCTAAGTGTGGGAGGTGTAAGATTGTTAATAATGAGTAACATGGGTGATTGTGTTGTTTTCCTTAAACATAAGAACTAAAATTGAAATGTGCAGATCATAATCATGTATGGAAGTGAATAGAACTTAAAATTGAATTGTGAGTTGATTGTGTTGTGTGTATTGCATATAAGTATGTTTGATTCTTATTGGTTGCCTAAGTTGATAACTTGAGGCTGGGGTGCTGGAATCGAGTGGGTTGAAAACTTAACTTGGTTTAATTTTGGGGAGAAAATTTCTTAAGGAGGGAGAGTTGTAATGCCCCAGAAATTCGTCCATTTTAAAGTGGTGTGAACTGTGCTTGAAACCAAAGTAATGAATGTTTATATACTTGAATGGAAATATATAGACGATGAGATAATGTACAATTGGATAAGATTTAAGATATTTGGAAGTTATGGATAAGCTTTGGAAGTTAGGTGAAGTGTTTGGTTGTACATTTACGGTAAATGATTGGAAACGATAATGAAATGAGATGGTGAATGCATGATGAACTAAGTGTATTATTGTGTTATGTTTGGGGGTTAAATATGGTCTAATTCAATGTTAATTGATGTTAATTAAGTTGATATAATGTTTATTTTAAGTTGTAAGCATGTATGAATAAGTATATGTGTGTCGAGCATCGAAAGAGGCTCAAAAGGGGAAAATGGTGCTGTCAGAGGGGGATTAACGTACATTAATCCCTAAATAACATACGTTAATTGGTTTGTAAGATTAATAATGTAGGTTTGATGAAGAATAACGTACGTTATTCACTGCAAATTGCCCATGACTCGGATTTTTCTAATGTACGTTAAAGTACAAAACAACGTACGTTATCGGGGGTTTGGACAGGTCATTAAATGGCCGAGAACAGCCACATTCGGGAGAAAAACAACCCCTAACACTCCAAAATCTCTCCTAACATCCACACACCATTCCTAATCCTTCCTAGATATAAAACCTATCAACAAACCCCAAGATTCCAGTAGATCAACAATGAATCTGACCCAACATCAGTCCCGCCTCTTGCTAGGTTTTAAAATGAAGGGAAAGAAGGTAAGATTCTTGATTTTGAACTGGAATGTGATTGAAAATATCTTCATTTGGTAGGGTTTTTATGGGTTTTTATTGTAGTTAATGATTCCATAAGCCTCTAACCATAAAACATAAGATTTGGTGATATTAGAGAGATTAGGGTTTTAGGTGAGTTTTGGGATTTCGGGAAAAAATCAATAGGGGAGGTTGAAATAAGATACATTATATGTTAAATAGTAGTAAATGTGATCTAATGTGTGTAGGTGTTGACATTCGGAACCTGAATCGAGGATCAGGCGACGAATCGGCCTTGGATTCTGAAGTAAGTGTTTTCGATGCTTACTTTTGTAATAATTGTCTAGCCTTGTTTGTTGTATGATGTAGATGTTACAAATTATGTGATATTAGTAGTGTGTTTATTAAAGAATGGTATACTTATATGGAACCTTGGAAGTTTGCTTTGGGGATGATTAGTAAGTGTTCTTTTATGCTTACTATTGTATGCTTTCTTTGAATGATTACACTTATGTGATGAATGTTTCTTTTGATGAATTTTTAATGTATGTGGGATTGTTTGGAAATAAGTAAGCATTAGAATGTGATGTGATGAGCCATTTATCTTAATTGTGGTGAGAGTTGTACTTTACATGATCCGAATGCAAATTGATGAGACGAACGATAATATGAGTTGTGTGAAGAGATGTATGACTTGTAGGGTTATGTGCTTATGGATTATGTGCAAAAAGAAAGTAACAAATGTGACAATTGCTCAATTGTGGGATGATATATGTTGATGGTTGAGTTCCACTTGACATGCCTTATGTTGTGATAAATGAAACCAAAATGATGCTTAACATTGGTTTTGGAATGAGTGAATTGTAAATGTGAATGTATGTTTTCTTTATGGACAAGTGGTATGATCATAAGTATGAAGCTTATGATGAAATTCATATGGTATGCGTGTATATGTATTGTGAATACAATGTGATATGAACTATGAAAGTTGGTTTACGATATGATATGTTATGAACGTTCTAGCCATAAGTTGGCACATTATGAGTTTGACAATATAGTGAATTGTGTTGAGCATTCATGTGCATATTGCGAATGTTCCTGTTGAGATATGTGATGAACTTTTTTGAGTGCAAATGTGTGTGATGATTATGCCACGAGTTAGCCGTATGAATATGTTGGTTTATAAGTGATACGAATTGAATTGTGTAAGTGTTTTGAGAAAATTTTTAGATGAAATGCATGGAGTTGCATTCATACATATCATTATTGTGTTGGCATGAGCATGTGTATGTTCATGCATTGAGCAAAAGGGAGCATATGGCTCACATTTGAGAAAAATGGGGAATTAGACCAAATGTTTGAGAACATAAGAGCTTGACTCTTACTATTTTGTTTATACTGAGCGAGAGCTCGATGCCAGGCAAGGCCCGATGGATTGTGATTAAATGGGGGATTAGCCCAATTGTAAGAAAAATGGGGGATTAGCCCAAATGTGATTTAATGTCGGGTTAGTCCCGATGATTTGATGTTGAGCGAGAGCTCAATGATTAGATGTCGGGCTAGACCCGACGTTTTAGACCCTAGGGTACATATGTGTGGACAATGCATTGGCATTGCATTAGCATTCATTATGCATATATCATATGGATTTCATGGAAATGAATGTGTATGCGTTATGGTTATGATGGACATGACTTGTGTGTTAGAGGGCAAATTATATAAATGAATAAACTTTGTACAGTTACTGGTTAATTGTATGCATTGTATGCTTTTATAAGAAAGTGATATGTGTTATAATGGTCGAATGTGAAATGTTTGGGTTTCATTGTGTTGCGATTATTGTGAATATGATAATGAACTAAATGGCAAAAAGTGTGTGTGTGAAAGTGAACAAACTTAGTATGGTAAGTTATGACAATAAGCATGAACTAAGGTAAGGATAAACCATGTGTGAGTTGATGTTTAATTTGGTTGACGTGATCTTGATTAAAAGTGTTAATCATATGTTGAATGGTTAGTTGTTATGATTAAGATAAATGACATATATTAAATTTTGTTAAGTTTCTAAGAAGGTTGTGATGGCTACCTTTGATATGGAATGTTTTGTGTAAATATATGAGTTGGGTGATGTTAGCTTGGATGCTTATGTGGATGGTTATGATTGTTGTTTTGATCTTGATTGAGGGTGTTATATATGTGTTAAATGGTTAAGTGTGATGGTTGGGATGTGTAGGGAGTTGTATGTGTGCCTTGAGGGTTGTATTTGTTGGGTTTTCCTATATGTTTAGACTCAATGGCAGCTGAATAAACACATAAAAACATGCAAGAAACAGCCAAGATCAACATAGAATTGACCTAGCACATGCCATATACAATCGGTTGATAATATGGTTACAAAAACGTGAACTTGCAAAGAAAACGTTACCTTGCTTTTTCTCCTTCACAAACGTGTGAGTTCTTTGCAAAGAACAAGAAATACCACCTTAGAATACACTAAGATGACCTTAATGACACCAAGAACAAACCCCAGGTGTGGTTTCTCTACAACAATAACACACAGAATGGTCACAAAGGTGTACTAGCACAAGAGTATGGACGATTCACCTGTTTCTTGTCAAATCGGATGAGATTTCTTCAAAGGAATGAGATGCACGTTGATCACCACTAATGATCAGCCCTAATACTCACTTCTCTTGTCTAAGAAAAACCCTAAAAACTCTCTTATTTTTAGGTGGAAGCTCACGGCCAAGAATGGTGTTTTGATGGGCATTTTTTCTGTCTCCTCTAAGGAGAATTAGGGTTAAGTGGTTTATTTAAAGATTAGTGATTTGATTAATTCAAACTCTTAGCAATCCTAATCCCTTTAGGACTTGATAAGATTTAAATTCAAATTCAAATCTCTTTAAATCTTATCCCTTTAGCCGTGTACATCTTTGTGGATAATTAAAAGATTTAATCTTTTAACTTATGCCACATAATCCTTGTCTTAATTTAGACATGCCTTGTCATAATTTAAGACATGCTTCCTAAATTTTCTCTCTCTTTATTTCTTACATATTTTCACTTAAGACATCATATTTAATAAATAATCTTTGTATTAAAATCACGTAAGAAACATTATTTCTCATCCATATTGGGCCCAATTACCAAAATTGCCCCAAATACCCAATCCGGCCTAATAGCCAGAATTTGACCTAAGGTGAAAAAACCGAAAAAACCCTTTTAGGTTTTTTGACATCCATGTGCGATCTGTACGACTATTTAATAAAGGAAATGAGTTTAATAACTCATAAATGATAGGCGGTCTCTAGTAAGACACTATGATCACCCAAAATTAAATAGCTGACGAGCGGTGTCAATAGTCCTACTACAACTCAAATAAATCCCTTTACCTTCGATATCTTGATTTAGCATAAGGCATGTCGCTAACACCCTTATTTAAAGCTAAATCACTCTTCTTGAACTCTATGACAAAATTGATAAGTTCGAATAAATGACTTAATCATTTCATTCGGGTGCGGCAACACTCTTCCCAATCTTGTCTATCAAGCGGCCAGTGATATCATCTCTCATTGAGAGAGTCAGTCCCTTCACTTCACTCCTGCTCTCAATTATGACTCATAGCATACCCAATCATACTCATACTTGTCAACCTTTTACGGCTATGTTTGGCGTATGTGAAAGTACACTAAAAATCATAACAGGAGACACAGTGATTTCTAGTCTAAGGATAACATTTGACATTGCAAGTGGTGATCGCTCTCCAAGTATAATGCTCTACATTATACCTATGCACTTTACTAGATATCACAAATATCTATGACCCGTAGAACATGATCATCTGCAAAATACATACTAGTCTTAATTCATTTCTATTCCCACAGAAACAAGTGACTAGGGATATTCAGAATGTTAATGTCATATCTTCTAGGTTCCACTATCAAGCTCCTCAACTTTGATACCTCAAGTGTTTAATTAACATTCTTGGATATTTTATCATACACATACCACAGGTCAATACATGATGTGATAAAATAATGCCTCATAATTTTATTACTCGATAATAAAAGTTACAGACAATGGATTGGGCTAGGGCTTACACTAACAGTATTAGTGAGCTAAGTGTTAAAGGATAAGAGTATGTATGACTAAAGACATAGACTTAGGCAGATTGGTTCTAAAGGCATGTAACATACATTATTTGGAGAAATAACGTACGTTAACTATATAAACATACGTTAACTATGGTTTTGCATACATTATTCATAGTTACAATTCAAGAGATAAATAACATACGTTACCTAGGGTATAAACCTACATTATTTTTGTTTAGCAACCCTATTTTTGCCCAAATGATATCCTAATGACTATCTAAAGTACCCCAATGGCTTAGGATGATTTCCTTAATGAATAAACACATGAAATGAAAGAGTAAACAACCAACATGATTGTTTGTGACATGGCTATGGTGAGCCACTAGGGAGGATAGGACGAGAAGGCCGAGGACTCCCCTGCACCCCAGCTTTGATAACACTAGGGGATCACTTACAAAGTATACATTGTATACTCACCCGTGTTTGCTATTGATTTGTGTGTAGAGTGACAGGTACTAGTGACGGGACTGCGTGAGCGACGAGGCTAGCATTGCGATACAGAAGGACTGGCTCTCAATTGTTTTAGTTTTGTGAATGCTTGTATATCTGTACATACATTAGCATAGATGGGTTATAAACTTGTCATTATAAATGTTTTCCACGGCTTCTGCATTTCAAACTATTTTTGATGTATGGTTTGTATTTTATGGTTGATGCAACTACGTTCATTTTATGTCTCCTACAAGTTATGTTTTAAAAAGAAAAAAATGGTAAGAAAATCAAGATTAATTGAAAATGAACTTTACAAAAAATTGGCGTCACATTTAGTGTGTTTCATCACTTGGGTAAGGTTGAATAACAGCTATTGTTAATGTTTTAGGTGTTAGAATCATTGGGTGTTGTGAGGGGTGTGAGATTGAAGCTTAATTTTTAGGATTATTAGTTAGTGTGAGGGGAAAATGGTGAACTAGGATAGTGGAGTGTTATGAATGGGTGAGGATATTGATTAAAAACATTAATGAGGTTAGGTACTGGAAAAATTAATTGTGGTTGTGGTAGGTATAGTTATTAAGAAGGTTATAAAGGAAAGAGCAGAAAAGGGAGTGAACCTAAGCGATAAAGCATTCATATAAAGCACTCACATTAATCTTATATATAAATGGAATGAATAATATTAATGTGGCATTATAATTGTAAATGAAAGGGAATGCGAACCGTGACGAGGGAGGATCCCAACTGAACTGCTAGGAGTGCTTGAAAGGTATGTAATGCGAATGCAACCTTCCTTTGTATGTGTGTTCAATTCGAGTGTGAAATGTTGTTTTGCTACACTATGTATTGATGATGAATGGAACTTGTATGATTAGTTATGATTGATGGATTGGATGTGTTCATCGTTGCGATTAAGTTAAATGAAGTGTTGACCTTGTTGAGATTGTGTGTTAAGTGCTTGTGGAGTTTTTCATGTGAATTGATGAAGTTTTGGTGATGCCATAAATATAAGTATGAGTGTTGTGTGTAAAAGTCACATGAATGAATTTTGGTTATATGATTGTATGGTATGTTTGAGATATTTGAAGTTTGAATGGTTGGCTATACTTAAATGCGTATTGTGGATAATGATTGAACTCGATATGTTGGTTGCATAGCATGTCATGAAAAATGATGGATGCATGAGTTGGTAGTATGTTAGAGTGCAGATAACATTCATGCATTGGGCTCATAAGTGGGCAGTTAAGAATGGGCTCTTCGTGAGCAAAAATAAAATAAAAAGGGTTGTTGGTGAGCGATAAATGAGGGAGTGGTTATGCTTCTTAAGAGCGAATAACGGGTAGTATCTATAACTTGCTACACCAGGGCACAATGGAAAGACTAAAAACGCTTAATCGTGTATGAGTGTGCCTGGCCAAGTGTTGGCATAAATTAAGGCCATGTGCGGGCGTGAATTCTATAGATCCATAGTTATTATAACTGACACTCCTGGCCGAAAGGCCCGTTTGCAAACGTCAATGATTAAGGCAAGTGAAGGAAAAAATAAAATGAAAAATAAATGGGAACATGGGTGGCATATAGGAATGCATTAGGGTATGCATCCTCATTCGTCATAGGCGCGAATGGTTACTTATGTGATGATTGTAAATATAAAGCTTTTGTGAGTGGTAAATGTGGCTATTGAAATGTGGAATAATAATGAACGAGGTGAATTGATACCATGTGCTGTATGGTTTTGTGGATGTGATGTAATTGAGTGTACAAGTCAAAAATGTCGTATAATGTTGATGGAATTTAAGTGTTGAAGTAGTTTGTATATTGTGGGAAAATTGAGAACAATAAAGTGATTAAGCCTTGTTGTGTATCACATGAAATTGACGGTATAAATTGGTTAGACCTTGCTGACATGTGTGAGAATTTATTTTGGCTAAGTGTTGGAAGCAAAATTGGTGCAGAGCGGTGGCAGAAGCCAGCCACGTTCTTGACTGAAGCCAGTCATGAACGTGATTGACATTCTGATCACCATTTGTGGTGATCAGAGCCAGTCATAAACATCACTGAGACCAGTCATGACTGTGACTCGCCTTCTAGCCAAAGAAAGTTGTCTTGGCCGTTAGTCACGAACGTGACTGGGGCCAATCACAAATGTTACTGGTCTTCTGGACAAGGAATGTTGTTTTGGCTGCCAGTCACGAATGTGACTGTCCTCAGTCACGATCGTGATTTGTATTCTGGAGGCTAAGGATGGTTCAACCTGAGTGTCACAAACGTGATACAAAGTGTAAAAAATGTGACACTCCTTCTGAATTCAATTCCATGTGTTTCTAGAGTACCACGAACGTGGTCCATGCCTGGACTTCCAAAAATGGATGTTCAACCATGTTCATATGTGTTCATTGCTTCCGGGACTCAGTTTCAATAGTGTTCATATGTGTTCATGGGTTCGTTGGTGCATGTTCAAGTGTGTTCATGGGTGTTCATTACTGATTATGGTTATGTTCACATGTGTTCAATTATGTTCATATGGACTAGGAACTAAACATATAACTTGTATAAGATTATGGATGTGTTAGAAAAGGTATGGAATTGGTAATGAACTCTTTTGTACGATATTGGTTGAATGTTGTATGAATGTTAGATGTTAGGAAGGTTGTTCATTTTGGTAAGTGTTACTTACTGGGTTTCACGACTCACGCGTTTAATACTGCCATATTGGGCAGGGTTTTGAAGGGATCTTAACGAGAAGGTGTAGATCTTGAGGACAGAAGAACCAAGGTGGGTCGTGCAATAGGATTTGTAAATTACATGTCATGCATATCATTGTATTGAACAATATAGTGCATACCATTATTTTGACAGGTTATGGTAGAAATGAAATCAACTAGGTTTTTTTCCTTTGTAACCAATGCATTTTGTATAAACGAATACAGTTGGAACATTCACTTCTCAAATATTGTAAGGTTTTATTTGAAGAAATGAAATGTGAATTTTATAATTGTACTTATGGATAGTTGTTTTCAAATAATATGATGTCCAAATTCGGGTACTACTTGCAGGAAGTGCGTGTGACAAATTGTAATAGTCAAATTTTGGGGGTCATATTTCAAGCATGAAATTTCCACTGCCAAATTACACTTTGGTCCCTAAAATTTCATAAAACTCTATTTACGTCATTTTAGATTCCTAACACCTAAACCTAGCCCACTAGTTCATTAAATCTTTCTAAAAAGCACCTAGTTTAGGAATTTATTAATTTTAATGCCAAAATTAATTATGAACAGTAAACCCTAATTACAATTCAAGTGTTCTACAGTAATGGACAGCCCAAAATTCCATAAAATTGATTTTAGCCATAATTGATCTAAAACTATGTCCAAATAGCATTAAACATCCAATTATGTGACTAGTTTTGCATTTTTTTGAAAATCTAATTATACTAACACGTGTCCAGCCATATTTTAAATTAATTAGGATCAAAGCCTACTATTCTAAGTCAGTTCTTAACCCTAATTAACTTCCCTAATCAAACAGCCCACGTTTTTTAAAAAACACCGATTCATGAAAACATGCATTAAGTGATTAAATGACCGCTCTGATGCCACTGTTCGGTTCACAACATGTATTAAACATAATGGCAGAGGAAATAAACATCAAGAACACGTAATAACAGCCAAGGATCGACATAAAATCACTTTTACGCATGCTATATTAAATCGGCTGATAACTATGTTAAATAAAAATAGAAACTTTGAAAGAAAAATCTCACCTTTGATATTCTCCTTCAAAACCGTATGTGTTCTTTCCCAAGAACAAGAAATACCGTTTCGAAATACTTTGAAACGAAATTTGTGACACCAAGAAAGAATCCCACATGTGATACCTCTACAAAACTAACACACGGATTAAACGAAATGTGTACTAACACAAAACAGTAAACGATTCACCTTGTTTGTCAAGAATCGGATGAGAACTCGTAGAAAGAAAAGTACACGTTGATCAATCCTTATGACCAGCCACTTTTTCTCACTTCTCTCCTTGGAAAAACCATAAAATTTTCTATCAATTTCAGGTGAAACCTCACGACCTTGATGGTGTTTCAGAGGGGAGGCTCTTTCATGCAAAGAAATATTAGGGTTTGTATGTTTTTAAAGACAAGAGTTTTGATTCATAAAACTACTTAAAAATCCTAATACCATTAGGAATTCTTAAGTGTTTTATAAAACTAAAATTCTTCTTAAAAACCTCCCTAAAATCGCGACATTAGTGTAGATAATTAAAAGATCTTATTCTTTTAATTTATCCCACATAATTCTTGTCTTAATTTAAGACAAGCTTCCTAAATTTTCTCACTTATTTTCTTACATATTTCAACTTAAGACATCACATTTAATAAATAATCTTTGTCTTAAAATCATGTAAGAAATATTATTTCTCATCCATATTGGGCCCAATTATCAAAATTGGCCCAAATGCTCAATCCGGCCCAATAGTTGTATTTTGACCTAAGGTGAAATACCGAAATTACCCTTTGAGGTTTTTGCCATCCATGTGTGATCTGTAGGACTATTTAATAAAGGGAATAAGTTTAATAACTCATAAATCATAGGCTGTCTCTAGTAAGACACTATGATCACCCTAAATTAAATAGTTGACGAGCTCTGTCAACAGCCCTACTACAATTCAAATAAATCCTTTGACCTTCGATGTCTTGATTAGCATAAGGCATGTCACTAACACCATTATTTTTCGCTTAATCACTTTTCTTGATCTCTACGACAAAATTGATAAGTTCGAATAAATGACTTAATCATTTCATTCGGGTGCGGCCAAACTCTTCCCAATCTTGTCTATCAAGCGGCCAACGATACCATCTCTCATTTAGAGGGTCAAACCTTTCACTTCACTCCTGTTCTTACTTATGAGTCGTAGCATACCCAATCATACCCATACTTGTCAACCTTTTACGGCCACGTTAGGCGTATGTCAAAGTACACTAAAACTCACAATAAGAGACTGATTTCATTCTAAGGATAATATTTGACATTATAAATAGTGATCTCCCTCTAAGTATAATGCTCTACATTATGCCTATGCACTTTGCTAGATATCCATAATAACTATGACCCGCAGAACATGATCATCTACAAAGTACAGCTAGTCTTAATTCATTTTTATTCCCATAAAAACAAGTGACTAGAGACATTTAGAATGTTAATCTCAAAACTTCCAGGTTTTACTATCAAGGTCCTCAACCTTGATACCTCAAGCGCTTAATTAATATTCTTGGATATTTTATCAAACACATACCACAGGTGGATTGGGCTAGAGCTTACACTAATAAGCCAAGTGTATGATTGATAAAAATAGGAAATGAAATGAACTCATATAGATGGACATACATGCCTGGATTGGTTAGGTTAAATGCTATGTGTTCTTAACCTAGACTACTTTGCAAAACACATGAACTGATCTGGGTGCATAAACATTGTATGATATGCTTAATACATATGACTTGTAAATTTGAATTTGTGTGATGATATAATCTATGCTAAAAATTCATTGATAGTACCGACCAAAAACTCGAGAGAAAACTATTGGTCAAACATTTCGACGAGATATCAGGTTGAACGCTCTGAATGAAAAAGATTCGTACTTTGTATTTGGTAAATCTGCAATTGCCTTCCACAATACATGTTATAACAAAATGTTCTTGTGATGTTGGGTAGGTAACAAAGTAAGACTACCATAGACTAGATAAATGTCGAGATCACAAGTATAATGAAATAGTTGAATGAAATCATAAGAACAGAGAAAAGCTATACGTATGTGATATGTTTGAGATTAGAACATATGAATATGATTACGTGGTGATAAGAAATGATTGATTAATCATGAAATGGACCTAATGTTAGCACCGAAAACGACCTCGTGTCTGCATAATTAATGTCATGTTGAATTTAAACTATTCAGTGAAGTGTGTTGGCACGCCTTCATGTCAAACGTATGCTAGATAAAGAATCTTATGCTAAATAGCACGACAATTGTGTTTAATTAAACCATCCTATGTTTATTACTGTAAACGAAACTGAACAAAAGTTACCATGTAATGAAGGAAAGTAAGAACGAGAATAAGGCATTGTAAAGTTGTAACATATGTTAAGTCTTAACAGAAAAGCAAGAACATATAATGTAACATCTTTTATTACTATGGTTATGGCTTCTGTTCCACAGATTGATGAAACTAGTGAAAAAGACAAGTAATATCTGTAACGCCCCAAAAATCCATTTGCCCCAAATCGAGAGGATAAGGCTAGGATTTGAGAGAATTTAAATGTAATGAGGGATGATGTGCATGATTGTGGATGATGTTAGAGTTAATGAGTGTTGATTTAGTTGGGAAAG
>CANYCX012130182.1:0-12432 GCA_948193385.1 Breynia disticha f. nivosa | reverse complement strand
TACACCATCCATTGTTCCCTCTTAAGTATCAATCTCATCTTTGAAAACTTTTCTTCAGCATTCATGCTTAACAACAACTTTATAGCTAATGGGCTAGACGACCGAATAAACATTATCATAAAAAAGCATGCTGGGTTTATTTGGTTTCTTTTAGAGATTTAAAGTCATCTAATGTATAAATTTGATTTGATATACGATGAAGAGTGTTTGAAGACGTTTTAGAATGTTTTGGAGTGTTGAATGAGTTTCAGTGAATTACGCAGACGGTTGTACAGATGTGTGTATGACCATGTAGTTCATTGTCAGGTTACATAAGTGGATAGTGCACGAGTCCAACTATGTAATCAAGTAGAAGATTACACGTGAAGTCACACATGGACCTTGTTTTTGGCCATATAGTGTTAGTCTGAGGTCTGCTTCAGTCACACAGACGAAGTTCAACCAGTGTCTTAATTAAATTATACGATTGTGTAGTTGGTCATAAATGTCAAAACTAGGGTAATTCTACGATTTCATGTGGTGGCTTGTTCTAGTTTCCTATAAGTCTTTGACCAATTTGAATAATATGATAACTTGTTTCTTTGCTTGTTGGCATAAATTAATCGAATTGTTGAACCATTTAAATTCCTGTATTTTCTCGTCCTGCGTTCCTCTAATTTCCCGACAAAACACTACGATTAAAAGAGAGAATCTAGAATATACCACGTAGAAAAATGTCTCTTTTCTATTTTAGAATATTGAAAATTTTGTTCAAATTCAATCAATTTTTTAAAAATTTTCTACAAAAGACTATGAAAAAAATATAATTTATGATTTTTCTACTAATTTTTCATAACTAAATTGTAAAAAAAATATTAGATTTCATATAAAAAACTAATAAAATATATAAGTGAACAATATGTAGAAAACAATCAAATATATACATTAATGACTCTTTTATAAAAGTAAAGAATACACTTGAACCCTCTTTGCAATCGCTTTACTAATAAAAAATGATATTTTTAAATTTGTGAGATAAAAAAAAGTTTAGCGTGTTTTTAGTTTTCTAAGTCAGAAAATTGTAAAAACAAACTTTTTTTTATAAAAAAATTATAGAAAACTACTTTTAGTAGTTTTTGTTGAGATAATTATTTAAATTCTAGTTTGAGTAAGAGTGAGAATAAATTTCCACATCGATTAGAACTCAAAGTATAAAGAGTTTTTTCCTTCATCAATAGGATTTAGACTTTAGTAGTTGAGTATAGCAAAATCTTAGTCTAGTTTATTAGAAAGGTGTAATTAAGCTTTGATCTTTTGTGAGAGTGAGATGATTTTCATAGTTTTGTCCGTTCAAAAATTGTATCGTTATGAGAGGATTTTTATAATTTTGTCCGTCCAAAAATTATAACTTTTAGCGAAGATCATGAAATAGGTCTATTGTTGAGAGACCAAACCACATTAAAAATTCTTATGTGTTCTTTGGTTTTTCTTTCTCTATTATCCTGGAGTTTTTTTTTTCAGATTTTGATCCTAACAAGTATAATAGCAGTTTTCAAACCCTAATTATAATTTAGAAAACGTTATTTTATATTTTTTTTAAAAAAATTACTTTTCAACATGTTTTCTAATTTTTTAATTTTTACTGATTTTTTTTTTAAAAATAGTATAATTTTCTATTAATGAACACACCCCTATAAAACTTAGAATTTTCAAGAAATTATGTTAATATATTTTTGTAAATAAAAAAATAATACAGGATACAATTAATCCATAAATTTTTCAAGGCAAAGTCTTTTTGGAAAGAAAAAAAGCAATATGAAAGAGGTGTGAAATGAAAAATTTCAGTATGTGGTCAATAAGTCAGAAAAGCAGAATCATAAAAGTGGAACCAAATTAAAATATATTAACATGCATCATATTAATTTTTGGAACACACTCCAAGTTGTTGCATCATGCAAGCTTTTTGGAACCAAATTAAAATCCAATCTTCACTAACATTTTTTATCAACAATTCCTTTCTCTCTCTTCAATCATGTGTTCTCCCACTGAAACTGCAAAGCTCCTGCTAGCTTCAACTTTCCTTTGTCTAGTCGTCCAATATTGCAGAGCCACGCAATGCGACTCTTCTTGTGGAAGCATCAACATCAGCTACCCTTTCCGATTGGAGACTGATCCCGATTACTGCGGCATCAAGGAATACCAACTTACTTGCCACAACAACAGGGCTATATTATACCTCTTACCAGAAAGTTTGAAATATCAAGTGGAAGCAATCCATTACAACAACCTTTCAATTCGACTGACATATCCTGATGTTCATTTGGATAATTGTACCGTCCCTGTCTCAAAGCTGCCCACAACTGGTTATATGCAGTCGTCAATTCTTTCCGGGGGTCGCTATTATTTTTTAAGTTTCGGTAATTGTTCTGCTCCCTTGTCTGGATTAATTGAACTCTACAATTCCAGTTGCAGTAGAGTTGAGTCTAAATATAATTCGAATGGTACTAAATTCAAGTCGGAAAGATACTTCTACGCCACAGGGGAAACAGAACTATTCCAGAATAGTAATTGCACAATGGAATCCTTGTTTTTGACATCGTTGTGGATACCAGAATTGGGTACCATCTCATACCAAGATGCTAAAAAAAGTCTTGCATATGGATTTGAGAGATCCTGGGGCGGTGTTTGTTGTATTTCAGAAGCTTCCACGCTATTCAACTGCACTGAAGTTCTCCAACAAATGGTGTGCCAACTGCCAAATTGGTATCATTGTATGCAATTATTTTGATATTGAGTTCTCATATATGTTGTTTATGCTAATAAATGAGTGATGATCCAATGAGAATATATTATTTTTTTCATAGTGTTATAAATCCAACTGCCAGTTTTTTGTTTCAGATTACGGCATATGGAGGGTCTACGAGCTCATATTGAGTTGGTTCCTCCCAACTTACTCTTTGGAAGGATGGGACATCGTTTATAACTATATATTATATTTCTTCAATACTTGGATATTTGATGGACAAGTATACGACGCTCGAGGTTTCTTGACTACACTGGGTAAGAAAATGCCTCATTTGTTGATGAGTTTGAAATGAAAGAATCCATTTTTTGCCAATATAAAACAAATCACTTTTTTGGTTTTATTTGCAGGGCTAGTACTTTTCTTCCTTTTCCAGATATTAGCATATGTGGGTAAGAAAATATTTATTATCTATTGAAGACTATCATAAACAACTCATAATTGATCAAGTGTTGTTCTAGTTTGAAACTTTCATTGAAGATCTAACGCTTTAGAAATAACACTTGTGCTTCTGTGCAGTACTCTTCAAAGTAGTTATCTTCCTTTTGGGGTTTCCATGTGTAACTGTCTTTTTGATACACAAATGGTGGAGAAGGCACTTCTCTGCTATTGACAATATTGAAGAATTCCTGCAAGATCATCAGAATGATGCAATGCCGATTAGGTACTCTTACTGGCAAATAAAAAGGATAACTAAAGGTTTTAAGGAGAAATTGGGTAGTGGAGGTTTTGGCTCTGTTTATAAAGGGAGGCTTCGGAGTGGTAATGTTGTAGCAGTAAAGATATTGGACAAGTTGAAAGATGATGGAAAAGATTTTGTCAATGAAGTAGCAACACTCGGAAGAATTCACCATATCAATGTAGTGCAACTTGCTGGTTTTTGCGCAGAAGGTTCAAAACGTGCTCTTGTATATAAATTCATGGTTAACGGGTCTCTTGATAAACACGTTTACTTTGAAACAAACTGTGCCCCCTTGAGCAACCAGAAAATATATGAGATTTCACTTGGAGTGGCTCCTGGTATTGAATATCTTCACCAAGGTTGCACTATGCGAATATTGCATTTCGACATCAAACCTCATAATATTCTTCTTGATGAAAATTTTGTTCCCAAGATTTCAGATTTTGGACTTGCCAAGTTGCATCCTATAGATAATAGCATCGTGTCACTTACAACAATTAAAGGCACAGTTGGATACATTGCTCCAGAGGTATATTACAAAGGTACTGCAGCTATATCTCATAAAGCTGATGTATACAGTTTCGGAAAGTTGTTGTTAGAAATGATTCGGACAAAAAACTTTAGTAATTTCGAAGAGCAGACAAGTGAGGTTTACTTCTCGTCATGGATTTATAACCAATTCAACGAAGGAATTGATGTCTACATAGATGACATAATGGAAGGAAGCAACATTGTGAAAAAGATGCTATTTGTAGCCTTATGGTGCGTTCAATTGAATCCTATGGATCGTCCCTCCATGCATAAAGTTATAGAAATGTTGGAAAAAGAAACTGAAGATCTACAGATGCCTCCGAAGCCATTAATTGCGCCGCTAGAGGCGTTGAGAACCGATGCTGAACTCAACACAAGTTCAGTAACATCTATTAGACACACCGGGCGATTGTTCTAATACTCTTGCTTTGGTTGAAGGTGCAACTTAGTTTCGTGTATTCGCTTGCAAATTGACAGTCTATAATGCTTTCAATGAATACTAGCATATTGTGTGTTTTTTTCTTTTATTAATAGTGTTCAATATGATTAACTGCTATTCACTAATAGATGACTGATTGAACATCCCATAAATGGTATTGAAAATTGAAAGAAAAAACAGGCCGAGGGGTTCAATCTATCTTTAGAGTAAATGAGTTCAACAAGGGACACAGAAATATTACACTGTTATTTTTTTCCTCCAGAATTTTACTTGTTGAGAGTTGCGGCATTGATGTCCCTTCAGGCTTCTCTGTTAACACATCTGCAGAATTTTGCAAAGTAATAACATGTACTGTTCCATCTAGAATCAAAGTATTTTTCTGCAGTGAATTTCCATTCCAAATTTCATCCGAAGCTACGGAATTAACATTTGCAAAGCTAAACTAAAAATAATTAACAATCTTAACCTGTATCAATCACAAGAAGTACAATCTATCATCTCCATCTATGCAAACTTTGAAACTTGACTGACTAGTTAATAATACTGAGTGGTGTTAGATAACGGGTATAAAAGATGCATTTGCAACTCACAGCTTACTCGAATGGAAAGCACTCATTGAGGCTGCACGGAGTCTGGGTTAATCCAAATTGCCGGAGTTTGAAAGTTGGAGTGTTGATTCGGAAGGGTTCTTGAGGAAGTTCCATCCCGCATTATTGGAGCTGCATTTGGAGGAAGGAGCTTTGGTTTGTCCCAAAGTGGTAGGAGGTTTCCTGTTAAATTTATTATAAACGCATAATTAACTTTTTTTTTTTTATAGCAATACATAATTAACTTTAATTGATTTCTGCTATTTGTCCTTTTTTTGTCATTTTTTTATCAACGATGGCACCATCAACGGTTACCCAGTTCTTTCTAAGACCCACGACTTTCTCTCTCGTCACCATTTCTCCAATTAAACCCTCTCTTTCCAAGCTCACAGTTGCCTCCCTCTTCTCTTCAACAACACAATCCCTCTCTTATGGCCCATCACTTCACAAGGGAAAGCATCCATCTTTGCTCTGCCCACAACATCAAGAAAAATACCCACAAAACCAACTGAGCTCCAAACTCACTTTTGAGGATAGAAAAGAGCTATTGTTTGAAAAACAAGATAACCCAGATGAGGATGGTGTGATAAATGAGGAGGAATTTATTAGAGTATTTGATATTGCTGCGATTCGAGTCCCTGCAAGAGATTGTTTTGCACTAGAGAGTAGGATTCGCGGGCATTTACTGAACTGGCCGCGAATTAGGAACATTGCTAGAGTACCTGGCGATGACGTGGATGAAAATATTGTTGCTTTGTTAGGAAAGAGTAAGGAGGAGGAGGAAAAGATTGATGCTTTGGACCGGAGAATTTATGGGAGAGCAGAATGGGATGGTGAAGAATTGAGTCCTGTTTTGTATAGGGAGAGATTAGCAAAAGAGTTCAATTCTACAGGGTTTGTTAACTTCAGGAATTTGGCTAAGATTTCACGGCCGAAGAGAAGCAAGGAGAGGAGAGGAGAGGAAAGAGGGAAGAATGAGAAGAGGAGGAGGGATGAGTCTGCAATGGTTGAGGTTGTGGAAGAGAATGAAGGGGATGATTTGAAGGGTTTGTTAGGCAATGAGTTTGAAGGGAGAGGGAAATGGAGAGGTTCGACGAGGTTGTTGCTTTTAGACGAAAGGTATGCTGAGAAGGAAGTTGAGGAGCTGCCTCATGCTATCAAGGTTGCTAATCCAAATTCAGGTTTTTTTTTTTAATGATGTCTTTCTGGCCGATAATTTCAGTTTATTCATGTTCCTATATCTAACATTCTGATTGTTGTGCTCTTCAGGCTGTGTTACAAAATGCTGTCAGAGAAAACTCAGCATCTACTTTTGAACTTGTTAAATGCAAGCTGACTCTTTTTTACGATTATTGGCAGATGAATGAGGTATTTCGCACAAACGAAATGATAAATGTGTTTATTGATATCCATCTGTTTGCTTTTATTAGTTGGCTTTAATGTCTATGTCTTAGAAGAGCAATTCAATGCATTTATGATAACTTTTAATTGAATGTATTATGCTCATTGCTTGATAGACTTATGACCAGGCCACACAGACATTCTAGTCTCAGAAGGATTCTGTTTTTTCTTCAATTCTTATCATGAAATTCTCTCATTGGTATTTGAATCTCTTGAAATAGAATCTACTATCTACATGTATTCCTTTCTTTACTCATCTGTGTTTTCTTTTTCATATATGCATACTTGCCCTGCCAATTGGCTGTCATAAGGTTCGCATTTACTTATTCGTATGACTCTGTTGTAAGATACATTGGAAGTGATGAGTTCTTGCTAGCTCCTCCTTGCAGATCTTGGAGGCCTTGCTCCCAAAGGATATGATTGTACCATCAAGTTTTGAAACCGTTGGTCATATTGCACATTTGAATCTGAGAGATGAACATCTACCTTATAAGAAAATTATAGCGAAGGTACTTATTTCCACCAGTAATTGTATGATCGTAATGTTAATCCTACTGCTACCACTCATGAATTGAAATGGTCATTATATCTGATATTATTTGCATTCCGCCGCAGGTTATTCTGGATAAAAATAAGCCAAAAATACAAACAGTTGTAAACAAGGTTGATGCTATACATAATGACTACAGAACAATGCAGTTAGAGGTTTTGGCCGGAAATCGATCACTTGTGACTATGGTGGTTGAGAGTGGACTACGTTTCCATGTTGACTTAGCCACAGTGTATGCTCTTTTTCCATTTCTTTCAATTACTAACAAAACTTATAATTGAAATTTGCTGTGGTATCACCATCTTGTTTTACTCTTAAGTGTGAATACTACAAGACTCGTGTTTTGTGCTACATGCAGGTATTGGAATTCAAAACTTGCAACAGAGAGACAAAGGCTTCTCAGTGGCTTTACAAAAAGTGACGTGGTTTGTATGTCAAAAGCTTCTACTGCAATATTCAAGTTTCATATTTTTGCAGAATTTTGATGTGCAATGTGTAGTGCATTTTAAACCTTTTGATTCAGCAGTTCCTATAGAGGAAAAGAAACAAGAACTGGTAAAAAATGGCCCTATTAAGTTTTAAAGAAAATGGGGAAAGATTAATGATCTGTTCATAACTTTTGTACTTTTATATGCAATCTTTTCTTCTCTCTTAGGAGTTGGGGAGTGGGGCTTTGTTCACTCCAACTCATGCTCGTTATCTGGGTTGCGGCTTCCTTAAACATTTTCATGCCCTTTTTTTGTGTGTGCTAATGTTTTTTTAACTTCAAGGCTATGCTTCTTTTGCTGTTTTGTTTAAATAATCTCCTCTGATCCAAAACTTGAGATGGAATTTTGTTTTTTAAGCTAATTTTGAGAATTTGTTGTGTTCATATTAAATATATTTTTAAACAAACTTGAAAGCCTGTACCGTATTTTTGTTTTGACAGGTGATGTTTTTGCTGGGGTTGGTCCTATTGCTATATCTGCTGCAAGGATAGTGAAACAAGTTTATGCGAACGATTTGAACCCCCATGCAGTAGATTTTATGGCGAGAAATGCTGTCCTCAACAAGCTTGAGAGGAGAATTAAGGTATAAATAGCTGGTTTTCACGTAATTGCGGTCCTCAACAATAACCTGCTTTGTGAAGCTATCGTGATGAAGCAAGTTGCTGCCAACGTTTCCTTGGGATAAGATACTCATGTCCTATTAGTATAGTTGTAGTCAGTGTGAGCCAACAAGAATACAGAACATAATATTGTTTACTTGCATAGTGTTCTTAAGTAGGCTTGCCGCTTGAGTCGTGTGCGACTTCTTATTCGTATTCCTGAATATAATTTTGTTGGCATCCAGTGTCAGTATTTCACTATTTCTTGGCAGGACTAACGATACCAAGTTTATTTGAATGATCTTTTGTAGATTTTTAACATGGATGGGAGGAGGTTCATCAAGGCTATGTTTACGAGTGAGAGAGCCGAGCGTATTACACAAATAGTCATGAATTTGCCTAATGATGCAGCTGAATACCTTGGTAAGGCATATTGCTCTTAATCCAAATCTGCACGAATGTCTTCTTGCCTTCTCGTTAATGTCCAGAATATTTAGGGTGTTAGTATGATGCTTCGCGTTAACGCCTTACATTTGCGCACGTACGCGCAGATGCATTTAGGGGGTTATATGAGGATAAGCAAAAGAACACAGAATTCACCTCTCCAATGATCCATGTTTATGGATTCTCCAAAGCCGAGGACCCTGAATTCGACTTTCACGAGGTACTTTACTAGTTTTCATGGATTTGTCTTTGTTTTCCTCAGTAAACTGCTGGAATTTTTCAACTTGTATGAATCGTTTCTCATGTATTTCCTTCATCTTTTATCTCTGTACACTTCTGAATGTGTTTGATGAACAATGCAAGTGCAGCGGATAAGAATTGCGTTGAAAGAAGCTGCAGTTAACGTAGAAATGCGACGGGTACGGCTCGTGGCTCCTGGAAAATGGATGTTATGTGCTTCATTTAGACTTCCTGCAAGTGTAGCATATGGAGCTTCAATACCATGTTAGGTATATTAGAGATTCAATCTTTATACACATTCCAATTTCATTTGTTACACATATAATAGAGATTCAATCTTTATACATTTATATTTCTATGTATTTATAATTACCACGAGAAATTTTGATTGAAAAAAATGGATATAATATTTCACTTTACTAGAATTGGATGTGATGAAATAAAAATTATCTATTTTTGGATGCATACATTACCATGTGAATTACTCTCTGTTTTTTTCTCGTTATCATTTTATGATTTTTGGTGGCAAAGTTTTTTTGGTGGGAATGTCTTCGTCTAATTTGGTGCGTACACATATAATATGGTTAGATTGGTATAAAAAGTTAAAATTTCATTTGGTTCATCTATTTTATTATGTAGCATGTATAAGATTATTTGACTAAAAAAAATTAGAAAGTCACGTGACAGTTTTGTTATGCAACAAAAAGATGAAAAGTTACACAATGTTATGACAACTTGGTGAAGTCGTCCTCACCCAAAAATTTGCAGCAACTTGCAGTGTAATGCATCCATTGTTCTATTCTTCCACAGAATTACAACTCTTTGTTTTAATTTTTGTCCATAGCTTGCTTCTATCAGGGTGGCAAAACAACTACCAAGTGAAAGTCACCTTATTGTGCATCAAATACACCCAAAACTGTACATCACTGCATAGGCGAAGGTTAGAATATTTGATTCCCAGATTTGCCTGAATCGAACGGCTCCGATTCAACTCCACAGCCACAACGATTCTTGTCTCTCCACAAGATCTTGAGAGAAAGACAAGTACAATGCAATGATGTTTTATTAGCTTCCCCCAAAAGCCCTTATTGTAGGACTCAATGTTGAGACAAAATGAGGAGATGTGTTGGGCTAAATGGGTAATAAAAGTGGAATGGAAGTAGAGGAAAATCTGAGTTGAAATTGAGATGTAAATAGGGAGTAGTGGTCCTAATAAAGGGGGAGAGAGAGTGGAAAGTAGGCTATAAAAGTGTTGGATCTGTGGCAAGTTGCATAAAGCCAAAACTAACAGTTACTCTAACTTCATGTCTTCAATCTGCGACCCCTGCAATAATACCTAACTACTCCTCTTTATTCACTCATCTCCCATTTTTAGCTCTTTATTGTTTTCCAATTTCGATTCTGCTTAATTGTCGTTTGGTATTTATTATTATGGACAATATATTGTGTTTTTGGGAGAATATATTTGGATGCAGATGGTACATGTTAGTTCCAGTAATATTTCACCACCATATTTGATGATTTCAATATGACGGGTTAGGGTTCACTGTATTTTTTTCTGTAGTGCCCTTTTATTTACTGCAATTTTTTCTATAGTGATTTAAGATAAGAAAAAGTTATATTTTTTTTGAAATTAAGATAAGAAAAGTTATTAGTGCAGAACAGTTGGAAACATAAATGTGCAATCCAAAGAGCCAATCCCTAAATCTATATTTCCATGCAATGCATGAAACTGCTTCCACTAACCAAGAATCCAAACCACGTATCACGTATGTCTATTCCCGGCAACTTTTTGCCTTCCACGTGTCACTGACACGTCCCACCTCTCTACACCTTGCAATGTTATAAAAACCGAACCAATTCGACCGCTCAAACCGTCTACTGGTCTTATTTCGGTTTACCATTTAAATCGGTTTGCAAGCGAACCAATATTAAATTGGCAAAAATCGACGAACCAACTAGTTCAACCGGTGAACCAATGAACCAAATCGATTTTAAGTATTTAAAAAAATTAAATAATTTTGTATATTTATATATACTCTCATTTATTTATTTATATTATTTTTAAATTAACTGTTCAACCAATAAATATTTTGTTGTCAACTAAAAAAAATAATATTTGCACTATTTAAGGAGCTAAAATTCAAAATATTTGGGATGTCACGTTCCAGAAAAATAAGTTCTCATTAATTCATTTAGATTTTCAGTTGAATGGCGTCCCACGCATGTTAGTTTCGTCACACCAATTGAATTTTTGTCATTACCTATTTCAAATATATAATTTTCTTAATTTTACTAATATTTTTCTATTAATTTTTATACTAAATGTTGAACGTCAGTCATCCCACTGTACCCCACTGCTTAGTCTTTCAAATATGCAAATGAATCAAACATAAGAATGATTAAATATATCAATTATGATGTGGTTCTATTTATTTGAATATTAATTTTAAAAATCCAAATAATTCTTCTCAAAGAAATCCATTATATCAAAAATTGAATTCGTATCAAGCTTTTTTTATCTAATCGCATACTCATTAATCGTGTCATTGGATAAAAATTGTGGAGTTCGATGAATTTGGAATGGACTAAATGGATTGAACAGAATAATTGACTGCAAACAATTAAAACAAAACAGATTCATGAAAGAGGTTAATTAATTGCTTGCAGGAGAAGGAATGAGGGTGGAAAATGGATTCTAAAGCCTGCTTAAATTTAGAAAATGAAAACAGAAGTTATGTAGTTTCTATATTCTAACTTATTTCCTTGCAAAGTCTGTTACTGCAATTTTCAAATGTACAAAAGCTTGAAGATTTGTGGGAACAGATTGAAAATGGTGTGTTGGGGATGCATGCATGAGGCTTCATATCTAACAAATCCCGAACTGCTTATCAAAATTGGTCATGCATGCAATCATAGCACTGGCATTATTGAATGCTATTTTAGGGTTTTTGGCTTCTATTTGTTGTTTCTAGAATTGGTTCAATGAATTGGCTCGTTGGATTAACTCAACGTTACTTAAAGCATCCGCAACTTTTGGAACACCTTTGAATTCACATAACCGACAAGCCACGTGGACGGAATTTTGGATCATATTATTTTGCTGTTATGGAATTTTGTTACTTTTTATTTTCTCAAGTCCAGAGTTTGGAATCATTGAGAATTGATCCTAGCACTATATTTGGTATATAATCATGTACATATAATTAATGGTGACTAATAAGTGGGTGGTTTACCTAATTAAGCACTCATATAACTTAGTGAATGAACATAAATTACTAGTTCAGAGATCTTACTAGAAGAAATGTGCATCTTTTCAGATGTAATTAAGACTGGATAGATTACATGTTTAGATAGATCTTCATCCTTAATTGCATGAGAAAGCAACAAGGAATGTAAAATGATCAAAAGCAAAGTAATTAATTAAGCAAAGGTTGAAGCCTCAGAAACCAAATCAAAATAGCATAAATAGGTTACCATATAAGAAGCTACCACATGGGCTCAGCTTTTGAATGTTTCCGAAAATGAAGAAAGCATAATGGGAACCCTATCGCCATAGCCACATTTATTCTTAGTATCCATATATATATAGTCACCATATCTTAGTCTATATGATTGCCTAGGCCAACCATTAGCCCACACAGCCACTTCCTTTGAAATCGACATCTTTAGTATATATATTACTCGTA
>CANYCX012129449.1:0-13080 GCA_948193385.1 Breynia disticha f. nivosa | reverse complement strand
GTATGATCTTTCTAGTCAAGTTTTGATTTTTACATTAAACCGATTACATGGCATGTGTTTTGGTCGATTTTATGATGATCCTTGGCTGTTTCTTGGGTGTTTTAATGTGATTATTCTGCTGCCATATGAGTCAAACACGTTAGAATTCCCTTCAATGCCTAGGTTAATATTGCCTTGTTTAGTTTATTATATTACATGAGTAGAACACTTGCTAGGTTTAACGACACAATTTCAATAATACCAAAAGCGTTTCCTAATTGACGATAGCACAAGAACACCATCATTGAAATTTATCCCATTAGATAACCAAGCTTGACCTCTGTTGAAATCTAGGATAGCCCAACACTTTTTAATATTGTTAATTTCTGTTTTCATTTACTTGCATTTAGATTCTAGTTAATCAACTTAGAAACAAACTTTCACTTATGTTTATTGCTTTATTTTGTTTATTCTTACGCACCAAATCAATTTAGATACTTGTTTCTCGAGAGATTCAATCTCGGGAGGCATACTTTTGTGGTAAAACTACACCGGCCTAGTGCACTTGCTAGACACTGATCAATAGGCTTATGGAATTTCTCAATTTTTCTTTCTTTTTCTTTTCATGAAGTGGATTGGAAAATCTCCATAAGCTTTTATTGAGGTACCACCTCCAACTTATGCTTTGAGTTCGTTTCGGTGTTTCCTTTCCCACCCTTCATTTTATCCTTTTCAAGGATTGAGCGCAGAAAAAATATTCAATTTATTCAGACTCAGATCATATTCTATAAAGAAAATTATATCAATGTCAGTTATAAGGTCTAATCAAAGAACTCTCGCTCAAGAAAAAATTAATATCCCATTAAATAATTTTTTTTAATGATTTATTCAGGGAACCGAGATCCACTTTTTGCTTCGTCAATGACTAGGATACTTATGTAGGAATTCATCCAATAATGTTCCCTAAAATGACTCTCGGTTTCTAATGAGACTAGAATTTTCATGTTAGGGCCGACGTACTGTCATAAACCCATGTTTAGTCCAAACCTACAATTAACGTGCTAACCATGACACTAATCTACTCCCGCTCTCACATGGCAGTATATAAATCTTCGATCTTAGTCCCGCCTCACAAATAAAATCTAATGTGCCAAGCTTTGGCTTGACTCATGCTTTGATGTTCGACACCTTGACAAACTGTTAATTTAGAAAGGTAATTTTCTTGACTTACTATTTTTTAGATTAATTTCGTTTTAACTACGGCTTAGCATGACAAATGTGGATTCAAAATTTGTATGTTGCATTCACTCATCATCATATGTAAAATATACATGGACTAGGTGCATAAAAGTAAACGTGCAATCATGGGCCAATGATCCTACGACTAGGCCTACACTATTACATAGTATAATCTTCAGGCTTTAAATTCACCTCCAAATGGGCTCTCCATCATTCCTTGTTGGGCTTCATATCTAGACTCCTTTCCTTTTAGGTTGGGCCTCCATTCTATATTAATTTCATACTAAGAACTTAAGCTATAAAATAGGCTTAGCAGGCTATTACAAACCTTTTAATAAAATAAGCTTATAAGACCTTTACAATCCAAAAACTAGGCCATGAATGCACTATGAAAACCATTCAACACAAAAATTTCCTAACACCCATCTAAGCCCCCAAGGCCCACATGCTTAAAGAAGATTAAATACAACCCTAAACATAAGAAATCTGTTTTTAAGTTTTAAGCCCAAACCATTAAGAGAAATTATTCCTTTAAGCTAGTTGAGTTAAAACCCAGTGATGGGCTCGGGCCAAGCCCAATACCATTCATTGAATGAATGTTCTCAAGCCCAAAGACAAACACCAATTTATTTTTTGCCAAAAATAACATTGATTTAATCTTCTGTTTTACCATTTTACACATATAACAAAAATACGAAAAAATATATATGAATGAATTTAAGTACAAGAAATGCTTAAAAATAAAAGGCATATACAAAAAACTTTCAATCATTCCATTTGAGTGTGGCCACAGTCTTCTCAATCTTTCTATCAAGCCACCAGTGATATCTTCTCTCATTTTCATGAGGGTCAATACCTTCACTTCACTCATGCTTCTACTTGTAATCCCTAGTATACCCAATCATAGCCATATTTTTCAACCTTTTACGGTCACCTTAGGGGTATGCATTTATACATACATTTGTACATGTCTCTTATGAATGTGAATAGACCTGAATGCATGCTTGCGTGAATGTATGTATTGTTGTATATACATGTGGAACTCAAATTTAAAATCCATTTTCCCTGATAAACAATATAATAAAAGAAATGATATAGAATAAAATCTTAAAAACAAGGAGAGATAAAATTATATACACACTATTTAAATAAAACCTCGACCGAACCTACTTTGTTTTCAAAATCAAAACACAAGAAGAAGCCAACTAGTTCAAAAAACATTCAAACATACAATGCGTGTATATACAAATGTACAAAGTACAAAATGTGAAAATCATCTGTGGAGCTAGACCTCTAACGTATATCGCAAGCAAAACTCTGATCATTAATGTCTCTATCCAAAAGTAGCTATGACATCAGATTATGCCAACAAAAACATATCCATTCAATTCACACATAATTTCTAACCACACAGGTTAATTACATCTATATCAGCACACAACATCAAAATCAAATATTAATATGTAAAGCACAAAGCATCTAGCATAAAGCTATCCCCATATCAATTCCATCTCATGCATATAGTAATTTGTTCACACAGAACATCAATATAACACACAAAAGTATGAAGATCACACAGATCAATATCCACATAGGATAACATACAGCAATTACGAACCACATAGGTTCTATATCACACACATAATTATAGTCCAAACAAGAGCTCATTTACTTAATCACACAGCAATCCAGATCACACAGATCTCATAGCATTATATCAATGCAAATGTATACAATGTCAATGCTAATGCAAATGCACATAGGATAATCTTGGGTTTTTGTCCATCATAGCACACAGTAGTGGAATTCCTCTATTGCACACAGTAGAGGAATGGCACACAGACTGAGCACACAGCTTTGAACATATAGCTCATAAATATGGACAACACACAACACGTCCAGGATAACACATAGCAAATCGTTATTCATACAGGATAATCTACACAGGGATCGTGTCAAACAAATGCTTATGCAACATGTTAAAGTATGAATGACATTTGTATCATTACATAGCACAGGCACAACTCACATAAAGCATATAACATACTACACAGGATCACATTTATGATGCTTTCTATTATTTCAATCATAGCACATAGTGTGGAACTCAAATTTTTAAAACGAAATTCCCAATTTGAACTCACTTTTAAAATATGAATAATAAAAATAACCAAATATTTCCCAATCACTCGTAAAAACCTGGATACATAAAAGAGTTATATTAAATATAAGCAATTTCCATGAATTTATCAAAAACACTAATTTGTTCAATACAAACGCTTTTATAAAACAAATCCAGTTTTCTTAACATGTGATCGACTCCTCCTCGTTAATACTGCTAAACCTGCATAACATTAAAACAACCAAAGGGGTGAGTATATAAAATACTCAGTAAGTGGTAAACAAAATGTTGTTAAAATGTTGTATAGGGGAAAACTCCAGTCAGTAGGGGGTGTGATCGATAAACATGAGGACGTGTTCATATCCTCATTCCCAGTAGACACAGGTCATGTCATGTTTTAGCACGATTTCATGCTCGTTTCATTTATCCAGGTTCCATATCCAGCACAAGGATGTGCTATTCAACACGAGGGCGTCTTGAGGCATGGAAATGCCTATCTGATTTCTGTTTTTAGGTAACTTAGCACACAACAATATACCTTAGTTCATTTGATTCCATAGGCCATTTCCTTTCTATATTCATATAGAATTATATCATTTCGACACACAGCCTATACAATTGAAAATATGATATGTATAATTTGAAGCACCTACTCAACGTAAACCATATACAATACATATAGGCACACAGCTAAATCAGCACACAACAATCACGATCACACAGATCAACTTATACAGAAATAACATCCATACAGGATAGCACACTGTAATCACGAACCACACAGGTTCTATATCACACAGATATTCATAATCCACACAGGAAATCATAACATTATATGAATGCAAATGTATGCAATGTTAAATGCTAATGCAATTCCACACAGGATGACCTGGGTTCTGGACCGCACACAGCTCCGTCCACAAAGAATACCTCTGTACCATATAGGAGAGGTTTCAGATAGCACATAGCTTAGTCTAGGACAGCACACAGCTGATTCCTTTAATCCACACAGGAATATTGTTGCCATACAGGCTCTTGTCACACAAAAACTGATGTAATATATAAATGTATGAATAACATTCGTAATAGCACATAGCACAGGAATGATACTCATCTCAGCACATAGCATAGTACGACTCACACAGAGCACAATATAAATCCACACAGGATTGTAATCGCACACAGCTCATTCATTCAATCGTATCACACAGATACTAATCACAAAGGAATATCCACATAGGTTCACATAACATTACCACAAAGGCATCTATCATAAACATTCTCATATTATCATTTCAAGTTATAATGTTCAATAGAACATAATTTTACATATGAGCATTTTTTCATATCAATATACTTCATTATGTTTCCTTAACTTATAAAACTTTCATTCAAAGTTTCTAAGAACATTTAAGTTCTTTCTTAACTTAGATATGGCATCAAAATGCATTATCCAAATGCGAACAGGTCTAAACGAAATAAAAGTATGAACAGGTATGTTTATGTTTATTATTGATATACGTTGCATATTTGCATTGATTGATATGGATATGAGATATGGAAATCCATTGAGATATGGATATGATAGATACAAATACAGATGTGATATGGTATTGGTCGAGAGATGGATTGGTGATTAAATGATCGATCATATTGGAGAGGAAGCACGGAGAGGGGGATATCTAGCATATTGCATATGAAATTACGTTGCATGACAATTGATAAAGAATATAGTATATGAATAATCAGATTGAAGAAAATGTAAAGGAATGAGATAGTCATAGTGAACTAAATCGAATTGAATTAGTAATCATTTATACAGGCTTTATATTTTATTATTTTATACTGAGAATTGTATTAATTGATTATTGGTTATATTATGTTCTTAATAAACTATTCACTGAGCCCGCAACTCACGCAACTGTGATGTTTATTTTAGGATCTAATAGAGTGCAGAGATAGAGGTTTATATTTGATATGTTGGTCGACTGCTACTCCTAGAACATTTTCTCTCTCCTCACCAGAGCTGGGCCTAGGATGTTTGAGTGTTGTTGCATGTTTTTTTGTACATATGATATGTTTTATGATGGTTTGATACAGATATTTGTTGTCCAACGGATGAGAATATTGCAAAACCAAGAGCACCACAATGATCAAGTAGTATGATCAGCCCCCCAAAGTCTCGTTCTTCTCATAGAAAACAAAGAAAATCCACTACTTGATTTTTGTAGGAAGCTCAGGGCTAGGGGACGACGCTCATGTGTTGAAAGAATAAGGTTTTGATTCTTTTAATAGTAAGAGTTTGGTTCAATCAAAATACTTAACAAACAATCCTAACTCCTTTAGGAATTTGTTAAGTGTTTAATAAAAAAAAATTCATTAAAAATACCACCCTATGCTGAGATTTAATGCGAGAAATTAAAAGAGGATTTCTTTTAATTCATCGTACATTTTCATTGTCTTAGTTTAAGATAAGCTTCCTAAATTTCCTCTTCTTTATCCTCTTACATATTTTAATTTAAGACATCATATTTTATAAATAATCTTTGTCTTAAAATCATATAAGAAATGGTAAATAATATTTCTCATCCATATTTGGCCCAATTAATAAAATTGGCCCAAATGCCTGATGCGGCCCAATAACTGGATTTTGACCTAAGGTGAAAATCTAAAAATACCCCTTTTGGTATTCTATTATCCATGTGCAATCTGTAGGACTATTTAATAAAGGTAGTGAATTTAATAATTCATATATCATAGGCGGTCTCTAGTATGACACTATGATCATCCTAAATTAAATAGTTAATGACCGGTGTCAACAGCCCTACTACAATTCAAATTTATGCATTGACCTCTAATATCATGAATAGCATAAGCTATGTCCTAAACATCGTTATTTAGTGCTAAATCACTTTCTTGATCTGTATGACAAAATTAATAAGTTCGAATAAATGATCTAATCATTTCATTTGGGTGAGGCCACACTCTCCCAATCTTGCCTATAAAGCAGCCAGTGATATCTTCTCACTTTCATGAGAGGGTCAATCCCTTCACTTCACTGATGCTTTTACTTGTAATTCTTAACATACCCAATCATACCCTTACTTATCAATGTTTTACAATCATGTTGGGCATATGTCAAAGTATACTAAAAGTCACAATAAAAGACATGATGACTTTCAGTCTAAGGATTGATATTTGACATTACAAATAGTGATTGATCTCCAAATATAATGTCCCACATTGTATCTATGCACTTTGTTAGATATCAAAAATATCTGTGACCTATATAATATGATCACCTGTAAAGTACATACTAGCCTTAATTCATTTCCATTCCCATGGTAACAAATGACTAGGGATATTTAGAATGTTAATCTCATAACTTGCAGCTCCTCCATTCAACAAGAATATGTATCCCAATTGTGCTCTTGAATTGTCCTTGTTAGTCGGGGTCACAATATTAGTGTACCCTATAACACTGAGCTCTTATTGAATCCATACACTAAGAACAAGTCTTTAGTCCTTCTTATGTACTTAAGAATTATCTTAATTGTAGAATAGTGGATCCCTCTAGGATCCTGCTTGAACCTATTGGTTATACTTAGTGCATGAGCAACATTTGTCCTATGCTTATAAGACTCTATTCATACGTTCCCTCTCTTCTCTAGAGGATGGGCAGTCTTTCTTAGAGGGAACTATCCCTTACTGTAAGGGCAACAAATTCTTCTTGGATTGTTCCATATTGAGCCTCAATATCTTATCTATGTACTTTTTTTAGTCCCAAGAGATGTGGTGTTCTACCTCCATAGATTCGTATACCAAGTATAATCTTATCTTCCCCTAAGTCTTTCGTTGAGAAACACTTATTCAACCATTGCATACCATATTAGGATATTTAGGATCGATAAATCCTTTAGGTTATTTTATGTAAACATCCTCAAGGAGGTTTCCATTCAAGAAAGCCATTTTGACATCTATTTGCCATATCTCTTAGTCCAGATGTGCAATATCCTAATGAATTTGAGCATAACTACTGGTTAAAATATTTCATCATAGTCGATACCATAAATTTATTTAAAATCTTTTGCCACGAGTCTACCTTTGAAGATACCTCTTGCCTTCTCTTTGAAGATCCACTTGCATTCAATTACCTTAGCACCTTTTGGTGGGTCAATTAAGTCCCAGACTTAATTATTGTACATTGATTGCATATTGGATTTCATGGCCTCTTGCCATTTTTTCAAATTAGGACTTTTTAAGGCCTCTTGGTAATAACCAGGTTCATCATTATCAATAATAGTGATATCATGTTCATCAATTAAAATAAAACCACAACTTTTAGGTTCCAAACGTATCCTACCTGATCTTCTAGGTACTTACGTGATGGGCTCTTGTTCCATAATTTCTTGTTGAGTTGAGTCCATCTCCTCACTCTCTTATGTAGGAATCTGTGTATCTACATCCTCTTGCACAATGTTGAGTTGTACACCATTACCATTGTTTCAATAAAGAATAAATTCTTTTTTAGAAACATTATAGTTCAGGCAACAAACACTTCGTTGTCACTAGAATTGTAGATACCCTTAGTCTCTTTAGGATACCATATAAATAAGCATTTGTATATCTTGAATGAAAGCTTATCTGATGTTAACCTTTTAACATGCATTTCGTATCCTCAGATCCTTATAAAAGATAAGTTGGGTTTTTGCCCAGTCAATATTTCATATGATGTCTTTTCAGCTGCTTTTGTAGGAGACATGTTCAGTAAAAAATTTGAATCTCTAGATCATAATCCCAAAATGATATTGGGATACCAGTTTGACCCATCGTCAACCTAACCATGTCTAACAGGGTTCGGTTCCTCCTTCCATTCCACTAAGTTGTTCCTAGAGGTGTGAGTTCTGGTATTATACACAATCTCACAGATATTAGACAAACTCTAGGCTCATATACTAGCCACCTTGATCTGATTGAATGGATTTGATATGCCTGCCTAATTGGTTTTCTACTTTATTCTTAAAATCCTTGAACCTTTTAAAGGTTTTTGATTTATACTTATCTACATCGGATATAATCCTCAATGAATGTGATGAAGTATCTATAACCACCTTTGGCTTTGTGTACATAATGGTCCACATACATCTGAGTGTGTTAAATTCAACAGTCCATTAGTTCTCTCTCCTTTCTTTTTGAGAGGATTCTTTGTCGTTTTCCTATGAATACATGATTTGTAAGTGTCTAATGATATCCAATCCAAAGACCCAAGAGCTCCATCTTTATGGAGTTTTTGCAAGCATTTGTCATTTGTATGTCCTAAACGATAATTCCAAAAGTAAGTACGATTAACTGCATCATATTTAGCTTTCATTTTCTCTACATTGTAAACAGGCTCAAGACTTGACAAGTCTAGGACATACAAACCGTTATTAAGGAATCTACTTCCATAATACATGTTGCCATGATCAATACTCATATTTTTATTCTCAATAACAAAAGTAAAACTGTCATTATCCAAGGATGAAGCTACACCGATGTTCCCACTAGTAGTTACATAAAAATAGTCCATTAACTTTATCTCTAGTCCTGAAGGCATATGTAAAGTATAGTCTTTGATCTCTACACCATCCACTCTTGCACCATTTCTAACTCAGAACATGGCAAACACGAATTTGACATTTGAAAATAGTTGAAAACATTCATCAACGTGTATTGCATGCAAAATCTAAGTGCAAAAAAGTAAACGTGCAATCATGGGTCAATGATCCTATAATTAGGCCTAGACTATTACATAGTATAATCTTTGGGCTTCAAGTCCATCTCCAATGGGCTCTCTATCCTCCCTTTTTGGGCTTGAATGTTTGGACTCTCTTCTTTCTCGGTTGGGCCTCCTTTTGTATACTAAATCTATCCTAATAAGAAAATATGCTCAACAGACATTTCCAAACTCAAATAATAAAATAGAATTATAAAGCATTTACAACCCAAAAACTAGGCCTATGAATACGCCATGCAAAACATTCAACATACAAATTCCTAAAACCCATCCGGGCCCAAGGCCCACATGCTCAAACAAGATGAAATGCAACCCTAAAACATGGTAAATTTGTTTTATGTTTTAAGCACAAGTTGTTAAGAGAAATTGTGCCTTTGGGCTCCTTTAGTTAACCAAGTGATGAGCTTGGGTCAAGTTCAAAATCATTCATTGAATGAATGGAACAATGGACATGGGCAGCTACGCTAAAAGGGTTTTTTTTTTTCATCTAAATTAAAGTCATTCCTATTCCAACACATTTAACAAACTTTTCCTACAAATACCACCTCTATTTAACACCCATTTGAAACTGTTTTGGCTAGCACATTTTTCCCTCTCTCCTTCATTTTCGACATGCTACGTTTTTCCTTCCCATTTTCACACATTGTTTTCTTAATTTCATTATGATTTTATAGATCAGTGATATTTGATATTTTTTAATTGAATGAAGATAAACTAAACATCAAAATGGAATCAAAAGAAAACAATGCTCTCTTAACAAAACGTGACCGTAATATGCACGCAAGGTTAGTATAGCATGTTGTAATTTACTGATGATTAGTTTATTCTTTGATTTGTTAAGATTATTCTGACTTAGGAATTTTCTATTGGATAAATTTTATGAATTGGCTGAAGCGAGAAAGAAGAAACGAAAGCGGCATTATGGTTTTGGAGCAAGTAAGTGTTTAATTAATTTTGTGACGAATTTGTTTGATTATGAAACGAGGTAAGATAAACTGTCTTCTTCTTGTTGTTGTTGAAATTAGGAACTTGCGAATTTATGAAAGAGAATGCAGCAGCACAATATTTTGAAAGAACTGCGGTCTAAGTGCGCAATTAAATTTTTTTTATTAGTTTGTTATGTGATTATGGGATTTTTGGTTGTTTGTTTCTATTTGTTGCTTATTCCTTTTGTTTGTCACTTTGGGCAAATTAATTAGTGAAGCTTTGCAAAAAATGAAAGGGAAGATTCTGGAAATTACTGGCTCTCATCTGTCTTCTCATGTTTTGTAAGCAATTGTGTTCCTATTCTTCATTTGTTGTGTTCTTTCGTTCTTCTAAATAGTGTTTTTGTTATTAATTTGGGATATGCATTACTTATAATAGTTTAATTTCATTAGACTTTTGTTAAGTATTGCTCACAAGATGAAATGGATGTTGTATTTGTGGAGCTTAAGCCACATTTTCTCACTTTTGCAAGCAATACATATGCAGTTCATTTAATCATGAAAATGTTAGATAATGGTAAGTTTATTTTGATAGAATTATGGGGTTTTTTCCAAGTTTTTTCTTTTATTTCACCCTCTCTCCTTTGAAGATCAATTATCTGTATAGTTCACAGCATCTAAAAATAGCTAGCAAAGTTCATATCCACCCTACGTGGAAAATGTTGCATCCCTTCTCCGAAACATTGTTGGATCTGTTGGTATGTCACATATGCTTTCTATTTTTTTGTTACACAGCAAATGACTAAAAGATGACAAAATCTTATTGAACTAGTTGACCTAAAGATGACTTTGTCTTTGTTTGTTAAAGAAAAATTCTAATGATATCAAGATAATTTTTCCTATGATAATTGTTAAAATTAATACCACAGATATGTTTTGAGAAAATCATTGTATTTCAAAAAATGATCAAAGATCATTAGCAAAGTTGTCCTAATGTTGACATTATGATTTATTATAAAGAAATTCTAAAATTAAGTAAATAATCAGATGATATATATTTTTTAAATATAGAGAAGTGATTTTTAATATGTTATTGAGTACTAGCCTATTGGAAGATTATTTTGTCCTTAGTTTTAGATGATTTTTTATGTTTGGATTTGCTTGACGTAACTTGATTCTTATTGATTTCTTTGTTATTTTGCAGATCAAATTTAATTGAATGAAGAAAATTTGTGTTTTTCTCTTAGTCACCTGCTTTGTGTGTCAAATATGTTTGTTTTTGCAGAAATTTGCCTCCACGAGATGATTGTTTGGATGTTGAATGTTATCGATCAATCTGTGTGGATGTTGAATGTTGCCGATGAATGTTTGGATCTTGATTTTTACGATGAATGTGTGTTTGGATGTTGAATGTTGTCGATGAATGTGTATTTGGATGGTATTTTTCCAGGTTGTGTTTTTGTTTATTTGAGAAGTTTTTGTTTTCTGAATGTAGAATGATTTTGAATTGGAAAGATTATGTGGATAGTATTTTCATATTTGGTTTATATATAGTGTGTCAATATAGGGAATAGAATCATTTAAGATGACATTATTGGGGTTTCTTTCCTAAGATGGTATATATGGAAATATGGTGTAACGCCCCAGAAATTCGTCCATTTTAAGGTTGAAATAATGATTAGGAATGGGAATGAAAATGTATGTGTGTTGTTGTTGAATTCCTTGCATGTGTAGAGGAAGTGGTGTGAACTGTGCTTGAAACCAAACTAATGAATGTTATGTAGCATGTGAATGAAAACAATAATGTTATTCATGTTCTTGGTTAGAGATAGGTAAGTGATCTTGGCAAATATTATATGAAACAAGAATGGTGAATTGCATGAATTGTATGTGAGGTTTAATGTAGAGGCATGTTGTGTTTGAAATGTTGGTTCATCGAGGAGAGGAAAGGGATGAAACGAATGCATGAGGAGAATGTGTATGATTATGACATGGATAAGTTGTACGATCTTAGAGATGATACAAAGGTTGTGTGATGTACAAATTGGTCAAAAGTAAGTTTAAAATGGTTGTGTTGATGCCTAGGAAGGTTGTATGAAGGGTGCATGTGTTAGAAGGGAATGTAAGTGCTAAAATAGGAGTTTGAGGGCATTAACGTACGTTAATGTTTCCATTAAAGTACGTTAATGACAAATAACGTACGTTACTGTAATGTCCTCAATTTATCTTTTATTTGAAATTTTGATTTTATATACGTAGGAAAATATGAATAAATTTTTCGCGAATTCTCTAAAATAACAATTCGGTAGAAAGATGTGAGAATTTGTCAGGAATAATTAATAAGCTAAAAGAAATATTAATCGGAGGTTGTAGAGTCAACCTAAAAAGAGAAACGAGGGAATAATGAACCAGCTGTGATCGAGGGCAAAACCGTCCAAAATCGATTTATATATATATATATATATATACACTTTGCTCCACTCTTTCTCCTCCATCACCACCTACACGTTTTCCTGCATCAAAGTCTCTCCAAAGTTCAAAAACCCTAACCACCATCGATTATCACGAAACCTTAGAGTTTGGAAGTTCTTGAATCAGTTTGTGAGCAAGAATCGGTAAGACTTTCGTTATTGTTCTTGTAAATCCCGAAAGTATACTTAACCCTAACTTTCTGACAATGTATCTCTTTCATTTGAGTTCCAATTTTGTTCAAGTGATAGCTTGATGGAAAGCTTATCATGTCTACTACCTATTAGTAACCATTTTTAGTGTTAAATCATGGTTCAGGTATCCAAAATTGAGGTTTGAAAACCATATGTGAATAGTGACGAGTTTGGGATTTTCCAAACCGGAGTTCTTTTTCAAGTTCCATTGCTTAGGTAAGTTTCTTTGGACCCTATTGATGGTGTATTCATAATCAATTTAATTGGGTAATGTTTGGTGAGAGAGATGGAAGTAAGGATAGGAATATGCTTAAGATTTTAAAAAGGAAAAACATAGGAATTTGTATGATTAAGGTGTTTAATTGGTATAAGACA
>CANYCX012129321.1:0-11380 GCA_948193385.1 Breynia disticha f. nivosa | reverse complement strand
TATGATATTGTGTTAGAGAAAATATGTGTGTAAATGGAATAGTGAGATATATTATGGAAATAATATTGAGATATGGTGGATGATGAATTGAAGTGTTGGTTATATGTGTGAGAAATTGTTATGTGTTGATTGTGAGGTTTTGGAATGGAATGCATAATTGGTTTGATGTTTTAGCTGGACGGACAGGTGATTACGCGACCTAGCCCCTAAGCACGCGGGGTGGAGGCGAGTCCGCGTAACCACTGCTTAGTCCGCGTTCTGATCGGAGTGCAGGAACGAAATGTTTAAGGGAAGTACGCGGGTTAAAGCTGAGTCCGCGTATTTTTGAATTTCACCACGTACTCTGTTTTGAATCCGCGTTATTACCTGGGTGCCGGAATTAAACATGTAGCCTAAGTACGCGGGTTTAGATTTAGATCGCGTACTGGTGAACCAATCTGCGTTCTGTGTTTAATTCCGGTTGGTAATATTTTATTGAACTACGCGGTTTGGTGCCGAGTCCGCATACTCAAACTCCACTCCACGTAGTATATAAAACAGTCCGCGTTTTCACCTGAGAGCATGGAAAATAGTTGTTCTTAGGTACATTAAAGAATGATTGTTATGAAATTTGATATGCATGGTTGTGACACATAATTAAGATACATTATTAATTTGGGTTGTGTGCTTTAATAAATTATTATTTTGAATAGAAAGGAAATCGACCTTATAAGGTTATGTTACTTACTGAGTTAAATCTCACGCAATTATTGCCTTTAACGCCCGGCAGGTGATTAGAGGAGGATTTTGATACAGGAAGACTGGTATTGCTCAAATATTTTGGTGATTTGCTGACCAGAAGTTAAGGTGTGCGGCATATGATTTTGGACTTAGACTCGACTTTGTACATGACTATGCACATAACATTATGAATGGATTTTGACAGGTTATTGCTGAAATAGGATCAATAGGATTCTTATTTCTTTAATAACCTAGAAACCAATTTGTAAATATTTGTGTTTATACATATGTATGTTTATGGGATTGGTCTTGTTAAATGAACTTTATAATGTTATTATTCAATATTGTTTTATTTTATTTTAAATTAAAACTTGATTTTCGGGTTTAGGTATCATTTGTATGAGGAAAGTATATGCAAATGATATTTAAATTCGGGGGTCACATGGATAACTCAAAGAAAACCTTCCCTTGGCTCAAGGACTTATCCTAAAGACTAGCAAATCTCCATCATTTGTTAAAGATAGAGAGATCATGAATAGAGTCTCATATGCAGCTACTATAGGATCTATTATGTACGTTATGCTATGTACTAGGTTGGATGTTGCACACGCACTAAACATAACCATTCAGTTTTAACAAAATCTATGAGATAAGCATTGGACCCATAACATTCTCGTTTTTGAAAGCCTAAAATTTATATATAATTAAAATGATTAAATAACTTAAGAATTTAATTGACAAATAGAAGGAAATGAGAGGATTCTTATGAGTTGACAAAGGGTTGATAGTATGTAAACATCAAAGGAGAAAGGATATAGAAAAATAGAAAGTACAAGTGGTTGCTGAAAACTACACATTGTACCCACTAAATCGTGTAGTGGACTACACAATGTCACCAACAAACGCATAGTGGGTAGCAACAACGTGTAGTTTTTGATGAAAATGTGTAGTCTTTAATTGGGGGTAGATTTTTGGAGAAATTGGAATTTGAAGCTAGAGGTGGCATTTGTAAAGCTTAAAAGGAGAAATTGAAGAAAAGAATGAAGGCATAAGCTAGAAAAGAAAGCCGAAAGTGAGAGAGATTTATTGAGAGAGAAATTGAGAGAAAGAAAATGAGATTAAGGGGGAGGAACAACTAGAAATTTAGCTGCACATAAGAAATCAATCGTAGTATCGAGCAGGATACAAATTGTTAAGTGGTTATAGAAATTTCTTGGACTTTATTACGAAATTTGTATATATAATTGATTATGAATTTAGTTTCAAATTTAGAAATTTCTGATAATCGATAAGATAGGGAATCGATAGGATTAAATTAGGTGTATGTATATTAATATGTGATTAAATTGAGTTTTATGAAGAGTTTCGTATATGATTATATAAGACGACAGAGTAGGCGAGCCAAACAGGACACGAGTAGACGCCAGTCTGAGTATTTTAGCTAGCAGGATCCAGTAGTGGGTTGTTTTAAACGTTACAGGTGGGTCGGCTGCTACTCCCGCATTTTCTCTCTCTTCACGGATACCAGATAGGAGTACACATGTTTGACATTTGCATGTTGTGTGTAAATTTTATATAATTTTGTTGTTATAACTGATACTAGTTAGGTTAAGACGGTTGTTGTTGTTTAGTTACGCTGAGTTGATATATAATATACGAGTGTTGTTTGATGTTTTCTAATGATAGTACAGGTTGAGGTGCATGTTGATATTGATAAAATGGTGATATGTTTCTGTAAGAGATTATATAGTTGATTATGTTTGGTTTGCAGGATCGATATATGATTGTTAATATGGATATCTCAGATTACAGCCGTTATACACAAGCTGTACTTAAATGATGCAGACTTGGTGTAGTACAGAATAGAAGACATATTAGATCAACACAAGGTCGAGCCTATGGGTGTGTTGACTAAAACAATTTTTATTCCGAATATATAATATATTGACCTGTAACGGTTTATCTAAAAATATTGAATCAGTAAAAGAAAGTATTTTATATGATTGACAGAAAGTACAATCTAAAGAGAAAGTTTTAATTTCTAAACGTACATTCATCCATGCATATTCTCACAACCAAAATTACAAACTAAGAACAGACAGACTGAATATATTATTATTCTACAGCATGGCTTGGCAAATTCTGAAGAGTAACATTCCTTTTCGGAGTTTCACAGTTTAAAACAACCTCATCTTCCCCTACATTATACTCTTTGAAACAAGCTACCCTTCCCAACTCCTCAACTTCCTCTATAACATTGTCAAGTCTCGCAACTGTTTCCACCAACAATGAAGCAAACGCAGCGAAAGGAAGTGCTTCTGAGAACTCAAGACTTGTGATTGCAATCTTGCTCAATTGCGGTCTTAAAACCTTCCGATCAGCTTCTTTCGAATCGTTGTTATTCCTTTTGGATTTCCATTCCCTCAATGCAGAAGAGTCTGTTTTTACGCTTGAAAGAGAGACTCCACGATTATCTTTTGCTTGCTTTTCGTTAGCATGTGCTGCTGCTAGTGCAAGCATATTTGTGGCTTGGTTTCTGTTGGAGCCTAGGAAAAGTCTCGGCTGCGATTTCAAGGCATTGTTTAGGTCTTGCAAGGCTTCATGGAGGTGATCTGAGAGTATCTCCGGCGAGCAATGACGTCGATTCTTGATGCTTGTGGCAAGTTCGATCAACGCTTTTGATACTTCACTGGCCAACCGAATACATGGATCTTTAAATAGGGCACGGCAGCATCTTGGCGTCTAACCATTTATTACCAAATATTAGTCCGAAAATAGGGAATAAATCATGATCATGGTCAATTATTTTGAGAATTACCTGAATTTCTGTCTGTAGACATCCATGTAAGGCGACAATAGTGTAACCAAAATGACGAAGAACTGCACCTAATTTAACATACTGCTGCCATGGATATCTGCAATGCCTTGAGTGCCTTGGCTCCCAACTCGCATGCAATGCCTGCGCAATACGAAGTTTCATAGGTGAATCATAATACTAATAGTATTACGGAAAAAACCATTCACTGAAAGGAAAAGTTAGAAGGAACGTACAAGTGTTTCATCTTGCGATTTTGAATCCAGAACTGCTTTATAATTTTTATAGATAGGGTCTTCTGTTAATTTAATATCCGGAATGATCTCTTTGTCTTCATCGCTAAAGTATTCGGTCACACAAGCTGCATTGATATTCAAATTGATATCAGATCTTTAATGAAACACATACAAATCTATACAGATTTCTTATGAATATGTTATGAAATCAAACCTTCGATTGATTTAGCAAGACCTTCTAGCTTGAACACGGTGGAATTATGAAGATCTTCACTCGACCAAATAGGAAAAATCAAAAGGCTCATCATCAAGCAGATACCGCAACCGATAGCAATAGTGATGAAGCGTTCATGAGCAATCCTCAATACATTGGTTACGCGGTAACTTGACACAGTTATCAAATTAAAGGTCAAGAGAAATATTACAACACCATAGTCATAATTCTTTTTAACATATGGAAAAAACCTCGTGTATGTTGCCGTAGCTCCTGCAATATTAATTCAGAATTTAACAATTACTTAGTTGAAACCTCAAATAATAGTAATAGTAATAATAATTGAAGCAGAGACTGAAACTTATAATCTACCTATTAAAAAGACAGCGGCACCGATGAATACAGCGCGAAATACGTGGCCTGTTTCTTCTGCAATGTACTCTATTAGAAAAGCCAGTGATCCTGCAAGAAGTGTTCCAATTCCTCTATTAAGCCCCTTGCATAAAGTTGCTCCTGAAAAAAACATAGAACGTTGCGTGGTTGAAGCAAATAAAGTTGCTTATTAGGGCAGCAATATATGAACCAGAAGAATAGAAAAACTTACCGACAGTGAATTCCAGGACAACCACAACAGTCATGACTGCCCAAATAGCATTTTGTCCGATGCCTTCAAACAATGGTTCTAGTAAGTACAACAAGGAAACTAGTGTCAATGCGATACCAACTTTGAGAGCATGAACAACTCTTCTTGGATCATCACGACCAAGGTTCCATGTCTTTCGCCAAACGAAACCAGGAAACCTCTTCATTTTCTCATCAAAATCGTGAATGCTTTTCTTCAGTTTCTCCTTGGTTTTCACAGTTTCTCCCATATTCCCAACTTCAATATTGTTCTCATGCACTCTACACATCCTCAACAAAATATTGTTTGAAACCACAAGAGATACGCGATTAGAAATAAAACGGATTTTAATTAAAAAGGAGATGATTTTGGTTGGGTAGCTCGATATAGGAAGTTTTATAAGAGTGTGAAATGTTCTAAGAAAGAAAGGTTACTTTATATAGGAAAACTTGTGGTGAATACGGATGCATTCACATGCATTATATTAAAAAGTGCAGAGATATTGAAGAGGGATTGGCTTGTTGTGATAGGTCAAATAAGAAAGAAAACTCAAGTCAGCTAACTAAACATATTATTATTATTATTAGCATAAAAAAATTACTATTATTATTATTATTTTAACCTTTCCTGATGTGGTTAGAAGATTCTATACCGTACCAGTAGTTTTTCAATTTTCTTATTCACATTAAACCGAATTGACTTTGTGGTCTACGTAGTCGTCTAATGTCTACAGATGTAGAATATACATGATAAGTTTAAATGTAATCCTAAATAAATTTTCATTACATATAAAATATAGATGAAAAATTATAATGTAATTTAAAACACATTTTCAATTTCAATATATAATAACAAAAGCTCAATAATTAATTGCAATATAAAAAGTTTTAGTTAGGTGATAAATAAAAGTAAGATCATCACTAATAAAAATTTGAAATTTAATTATTGGTAAAGATAAAATTTAAATAACTAATTACATTATAATTATAAATTAATAGATGCTCCATAATACATATTTTTAGGCTATGAATATTATATTTTTTATGTGTATTCCAAGCGTTTATCATTGAAAATAGTTCATTTATCCTTGGTTGATCATTTGCAGGTTAAATAATAACTCTGTATGACTTATAGACAAAATTTACACAAATCGAAGTTGAAACGAACAAGTTTGGAGTCTGCCACATTAAAAGGACAAATGCACAATTACATGGCTAGAAAAATTACACGGAGATTGACATTGTACACAAATGCAACGTCTAGAAAAATTTACACAAATCGAAGTTCAAACTTAATAAAGTAATTCACAGAACATTAATACGGTGTTAATTGGTTTAACTTAGAAAGAGATTTTAAGTTGAGTTAATTAATATTAGACGTTAATTATCTCGATAGAGGGATTAACATAATTTAGGAATCAACAAGGTCTAGTCATAAACACTACACTAATTTTAATTTCAATTGATAGTTAAACAACTTTAGGGATTCAAAATCTAAATGTTGCCTTGGTAAATCTATTTTTATCTCTTCGCTTTTTATTTTTGTTCATTTAATTAGTAGTTTAATTTGTTTAATTTATTTTCACTACATTCGGTAGACTAAATAATAATTAATAGTAAGTAACTAGTAATATGTCTCTGTAGGATCGACACTTAATGCTCTTAAAACCAGTTACTGCATCGATAGATACACTTGTATGTTGGTAACATAGGGTAGACAGTCATCATAAACCTTGTAACAAATTCGAAATATGAATAGATATATTGTTTATTACATCTAAAATTCTAAGTGTTTTTAATATCTATTATTCATTAATTAAGAATTAGTTAGGAACTGCTATTAAAAATTGCTATTGATTTAGGAATAAAATGTTGTTTACAAAATTGTTGTTTGAAAAATTAGGTAATTGTTTGATAATATCATAAAAAAATGTTAATTGTAAAAAATATTTCAAAATTTTGATAAAAAAAATCTTATTATTTATTTTAATGATAAAATACAAATAATAAAGAAAATATTAAAATTAATTTTTAGATTTTATATAATATTAATTTTGAATTTAATAAATAAAAATTAATATTTAAAATCACAAAATTTTATGATAAAATAATATGTTAAATATATTAAATTTTTTAAACTTCAATTAGAATTGGAAAAATATTTTGTTATAAAATGAAGTATTATGTTTAAAAATAAAAATTATTTCTTGACAAAGCGTCAAATGATATTTTTTCTAAAAAAACTCATTCTTTTACAAAAAATATCAAAATTTTTAAACAACAATACCAAATACACTTTAAGTCTTATTTTATATTTTAGTATATTTTTGAATATTTAATGTATAATATCAAAACTAAATTTGAACAAATTTTGAGGAATGAATTAGAGAATGAGGATGAGGACATGAGGGATAATGTTGAGGGTTCAAATGTAATGGATTACAATAGTGATTGTAATAGTAATCTTATAGAGGATTGTGAATCCGACATCGAGCAAGATTACTAATTGGATATATTTGGGTATTGAGACTTAATAAGATTTTATTACTTATGGTTTTATTAAATATAGTAGTTATATTTGTATAGCTAATTATTATTGGTTGAATATTTTAATACAAGTTGTAGAAATTATGTTTGCTAATTATAAAGTAGAATTTATTATTTATGATTGAAATTTTATTAGACTAGTATTTTAGTGATATAAAAATGTGACATCTCAACAAATTGTTTTAAAGCTCATTTTATGCTAGTTTGTTGATTTAATGAACTATAAGAAAAGGTTGATTTTCCAGAATCAGTGTTCTGTTGAATTTCGACGGAAACACTAATTCCGTCAACTTTCGGCGGAAAAAGATACGGTTGACTGAACAAAAAAATTTAGGCGAGGGAATAAAAATTTGCTCAAATATACCGTCGTATTTTGACGGCATTTTTCGTCAAAATTCGACGAAAAAAACTGTCAAAATTTTCCATCGAAATTTGATGGAGAAAAGCTCTTAAATATACACCCTTGCAAACTTCATTCATAAGAGAAGTGAAAAAAAATGCATGCAGTATAAAAGAAATTCGAACAGGAATATTCGTGAAATAAAGAAAGCAATTATATTTGTAAGTTGATATATTTAAGCGTATTTTATAGTTTCATTTGTTTTTTTTAATAATTATATAATGATTGGTAGTATAATTTTTATGTTTTTATGTGAAATTCAGTTGAATTGAATAAGGATGAAAAGTAAAATATAATTGATTTTTTAGGTATGCTATACATATAAATATTGACAATATGAGAAAGTGGATGTATATCCATTTAATTGATAGGTTACTTAACAATGAGTTTGTTATTGGTGTTGAACAATTTGCAGAATTTTGTATATCGAGTGATGTTTTGTGGAAAATGAAAATTTAATTCATTGTCTTTGTTCTAAATGTGACAACATGAAGTTATGACAACCAAATTTGGTGAAGAAATATTTGTATGCGAGGGGTTTAATTGCAAATTATTTTCATTGGAGATATCAAGAAAAAACTATCGAGCAACTTAATATCGCGATGCAACAGTCTGTGCAGTATGAGGGAACGAGTTCGTTTGCAACTCTATCGCATGACAAAAAAGATATATTTCATATATCTAATTTTGATCCAGTGAAGCAAATGGTATTTGATGGTGCACCTCAAGGTATGTTCGAACACTAAAGTGAAGGGAATTTTACAATTTTTCAGGAACCAAACCCAAAAGCACAAAGAATTTATGATATGTTAAGATCGGCAAGTAGACCGTTGTATGATGGTTGCGAGGTTATACAATTATCAGCGACTACTGAGTTAATGAATATTAAATCTACGAATCAAATTTCTGAACGTGGATTTAATCAAATTTATAGTTGGTTTCATCGGTGTTCGCCACCTGAGAGCACCTTCCTAAGGACATTTTATGATACAAAGAAATTAGTGGAGGGATTGGGATTACATTCAGAGAAAATTTATTGTTGTTCAAATCATTGCATGTTATATTAGGGAAAAAAATGTAGAAACACAAGAGTGCCTTTTTTATGGTCACGAAAGATATGAGCGTGGTAAAAAGGGTTAATACCATATAGCAAAATGTTTTATCTTTCTATTACACAACAGTTGCAGTGTCTGTATGCATATGATGTTACAACATCACATATATGATGACATCACAAACATGAACAAATTAAAGATGAGATTCGACATCTGTCTGAATCTAAAGCATAGAAACATTTCAAAGAGACCTATAGTGGTTTTACTAATGAATCGAGGAATGTCATATTAGGTTTATGTACTAATGGATTTAACCCTTTTGGAACATATGGTGCGCAATATTTTTGTTGGTCGGTAATTGTTACACCTTATAATTTACCTCTGTCCATGTGCATGAAGAAACCAGCTATGTTCCTAACTGTACTGATTCCTGAACCTACTTGTCCAAAGCAACATATTGATGCCTACTTGTAACCATTGATTGCTAAGTTGTTGAATTTGTGGACCAATGGTTCTATAACATATGACATTAATAGAAAAAAAATTTCACAATCAGTGCAGCTCTTATTTGGCCAATTTCTGATTTTCCTGCTTACTCTATGTTCACTGAGTGGACGACTACAGGGAAATATGCATGCCCTCATTGTAATGAAGACATATGCACGATTTATTTGAGGCATTCTCATAAAATGTCTTTATTTGACGATCATAGAAGATTTTTACCACGAAGTCATCTATTTAGAAGAAATCATGTTGATTTTACAAGTGGTCGTGGATGCACTAATGACCCTTCAGAAAGGTGTAATGGTTAGAACATTTTCGATGAATTGAATATCATGGAAATGCAAAAGATAATTGAGTTAGGATATGAAAAAATTAATCAATCTTATAGAAGGGAAACAAGGTGGAAGAAAAAAGTATTTTTTGAAATTTACCATATTGGCCTAATTTGTTAATCCGATACAACTTAGATGTCATGCATATCAAATTAATGTAGAACAGAAAAGGGTACTATATGAATTGATTAGGACAATAAGATTTTCTGATGGCTATCCTTCTAATCTTAGTCAAATTATGGTCATTTGTTGATCATCAGATATGGGAGTCTCTTGTGAAATTACGAGCCAAAATCAATTTCTTCATACTTTCCTCTTCATTTTCCTCCTAAATTTCACCCTATATATGTACCCAACAAATTCTTATATATTTACTTTTATAATCACTCTACAACTACAACTCTTTCATTACTTCATTTTTTTATATTTCATTATTTGTATTTCATTAAATATTAATTATTTTTCGTTTGTTTTTGGTAGATTTAACATATAATTCCATCGCATTATTCAAGATATTTTTTTTACTTTTATTATTTACTTCTATTATTTCAATTATATCATTTAATATTTACTCTTATTATTACTATTACATTATTTTAGATTTACTCATTATTTCAATTATATTAATTCTTATTATTTCAATCACATTATTCTTTTTAATCTTATTTTTTCTATAAAAATTTATCAAATTTAAACAAATAAATTTCATTCTATTTTTATTTATATTTTCTTTTGAAGTTACACAATAAAACTTATACATGGATATTTTTTTATTTTGTAATATGTACATTTTCCATCAAATTTTACGAAAATATTCCATCAAAATTAGACTGTTATATGAATAACTGTTATGCCATTTCGATTCCAATTTTCGTCGAATTTCAATGAAAAGTTTCCATCAAAAGTCGACAGTATGCCAAAAAACCAGTCGGCCATTTCACTGATCGGTCCGGCCATTTCACTCGCCGGTCCGACCAGTTTCTCTGTTGAATTTCGACAGAATATGGTCAATGCTTTTAACACATTTTCTTGTAGTGATGTAGTTAATAGAATAAATAATATGTTAACAAAATATACATATATGGACATAGTTTGATCTTCAACACAATATGAAAAAAAAAACAATTTGGTGATATTCCTAATTTTATGAAACTTAAAAATAATCGCTTTTTTATGCAACCATTTCTTGAGAAAACAAATTTATGAAGAATATTGGTCTGATTAAATTTAACCAAACCATGCCTATATTTATAACGATAATTGATATGATTAAATTTTTGGTTAAATAAAATGGATTACGAGATTAGAATTTCTATTCGTATTATTTACAGCTTAAGTATTTATTAATTATGCCACTATATATGTGTTATATATTTTCTTTCATATTTGACTAATTTTTCTAACTAATTTTTACTATTAATATATTTATGCGATTTAAACTTAACACTAATTATTTTGATGATGCCTTTATATGTATAAAATCCTAATGCAAAATTACGGTAATCTCAGTTTGATAGTATGACTATTGTAACCACTTAATTGTTAAAGAGATTTTATTAATGGAAACAAATAGAGACCATCTAAAAATTATTCTGAAATGTTGGTTTTTGTATTGTCTATATGTTAAGTTGAATCAATTTTCTCTTTTGAGTATTTGATGTTTATTTGGAGTGTACAGGTTTAGGGTTTTGACACTGAGGGCAAAATAGGTTTTTTTGTTAGTGTTAAAGCTAGACCTATAAATAGATACCTTATTTTCTTCATTGTAACTCTTTGGCCAATACATCAATAAAGTGTACTCTCTTTCTGTCCGTGGAGTAGATCACATTGATCGAACTACGTTAATTTTGTGTCTTTGTTTCTTATCCTCAAATCTAATTTCGTAGCTCTATTGTTCAATTTCCTGACAGTGGTATCAGAGCTCAGGGATTGATTC
>CANYCX012128772.1:0-12616 GCA_948193385.1 Breynia disticha f. nivosa | reverse complement strand
AAGCTTTGACCACTTTCTTTACTCTCACTATTTCTCAGGACGGCATAGACACCTCTATAACATAATCTAAAACCTTTACCTCCATATTAAATTTCATAACATGATCGTAATCAATAAATGAACAGGATGCACTAGAATCTATAAGCATATAAATAGGAAAACCCAAAATGTAAATAGTATCATATATGATATTACGGTCATCCACTGTGTCTGCTCATGCTATGACATAGACTCTGGCCTGAGGTGCTGCTGGAGTTAGGGTTGCTTTAGTCGAGAACCTCCCGCATGTGATCTTGCCCTTCAAGACTGAGCACCTCGTCCTCTGTTTCCACTAACACGGGTTTTTTATCTCCCACACTACTATGAGGACGTTGAGCTTTTGACTCATCAAATCTCTTTTCATAGTAGTCCTGTTCTCGATGTCCAGGCCTCTAACAAATGATGTTCGTTCTTTTTGGGCTATTAAATCCACTACTCTCACTAGGCCTAGAAAAAGATCTTCCAGCAAAACTTGATCCTCTTCCACCAGAACTCGCTCCTCGTCCACCATACTTCTTAAAACTTTTGGTCACTCCGAACCCCTGAGTATTGAAACTCTTTATTACTCCAGAGCTTCCTTCTTGTTTAGCTTTCTTGGCCTCTGTAGGCTTCTCTGCCCCAAGAGTTTTCTATGCTCTCAATGTAGCTGTGAGTAGTGCTGAATAAGTAGGGGGTTGAACAGCTAACAACAGACTAATCTCCCTTTTTAATCCTATTTCAAATATAGCTCTCTTCGCTTCATCAGTCGCCACCTCTTCTGGAGCTTATCTAGAGAGACGGGTGAACTTCACTTCATATTCTGCAACAGAAAGATCTTCTTATTCCAGCTTAAGGAACTCTGCCTTTTTCTCTCTCTTGTACACTGGTGGAGTTTACTTGTCAATAAAAACTTTTTGAAACTCTTCCCATGTCATTGTCAGAGGTTCATCTTAACTACGAGGGACCATGTCCCACCAGTTCACTGCTTCCCCTTCGAGTAAGGATGTTGCATACTGAACCTTTTGCACTGAGGTGCAGTTCATTCTCTAGAGAACACTCTCCGTATCTCTCAACCACTCTTCAGCAACAGAAGGATCTGTGGTACCCGAAAAGGGTTTTCCTCCCAACTTTCGTATCTGTTCATAGTTTCTATCCATCTCTAGCCTATGGGCTCGTAGTAATTATTCCCTCACGGTTGCCCCTATCAGGTCTAAAAGTTGTTGAAAAGCCTGAGGCTGAGATTGTGCTTGAGGATTGTTCGGTGCTTGTTCACTTGCATTAGGAACATTGGCATTCCCCTTCACCGACTCAAAAGAACCAGCGGGCTGCCAGTGCACTTTCATCTTGTCCCTCCATTCTAAAACAGGAATGAAAAGACTTTTGTTAAAAATAATTTGAAAAGATAATGCATATCTTAAAAATCGTACATACATGCATTTAAAAACTAAATAACTCAAATTTATTCACACTTTTAAAATCCATATTTTCAGGAACCGATATTTTTAATAACCTAGGCTCTAATACCACTAAACGTGACCCCCAAATTTGACTACCATTTCATAAATAATTATTTTTTTTCCCTAAGAAATGGTACCCAAACTTGGAAATCATTTTTGATTTTTGAAAATGTAAAATTTTAAACATTTTATAAAATCATACATCACATTACTTCAAATTCAACCACACAAGCTTTACAAAAATATGTTTTATGAAAATTGAAGTAAAAAGGATTATATGCACTAGTAATTTTTCCGATACAATATTTTACATGAAAAACACAAAACACTATAGTGCACAGCCCACCTCGTTCTTCAATCTTCTATTCGAAATCGTACGACATAATTTCACACCTTTACGTTCTAAAATTTTTCCCCTTTATTTTCCTACCAATGTCGAATATGGGAGGCATAAAACGCCAAATGAGATTTGACACTCAATAAGTAACACTTACCAAATGGACAACTATCTTTAATTTATTTATTCATCTTCAGACAATTAATAATATCAGGAAAAATTCACTTAACATTTATTTATAATGTTCTTAAACCAAAATATCTCACATAAATTCAATTATATGAAACTTAATGTATAAACATTAACCAAAACATTTCAAATCAATGATGAACGCGTGTTCAATGCATACTATGTGTTGTGGTCCACAACTACGCGTTGTCGCTACGACCACGCGTAGTTTGGTTTTGATAGAAGCGTGGTCAGAAAGAAGTACGCGTGGTCCCCCACGTACTTTTACCCCACCGCGCGTAGCACACTGTTTTTTCGGAAAAATTCAAACACAACAATACATAAACCATTTTATCTTCAACCTATCCTCATATACAACCCAATTTGGTTCCAATCAATTCAAAACACAATTTCTTCACAAGTCACATCATTTTTCATACTCAAGTCTGAATTAAACAGCCACAAGGCATACCAATTCATACAACATACTCAATTCTGAATGATTTCCAAGTTTGGGTACCAAGATTACCTCTTAGTCGAACTATCCCGAGTTAAATTCCGACTTCGAATTTCTCGAAGCGTATAATTTACTCTAAATCCTCAAGTTTTTAATTTAACGTAATTCTCACCCCTTCATACAAAATTTATTTATTTAAATAAAACGCAAAAATTTTCCCCATAAATTTATGGATATTTATCTCATATTTTAATTAAATACGAATTTTTGCAAAATTTCGGGGCGTTACAATAACCCTGATTATGTGGTAGGTTTACCTTGAACACAAATAGGAAAAGATGCAGCTTGGGTCATTGTTGACAGATTGACTAAGTCTGCACACTTTTTACATATCAGAGTCAACTTCTCTTTAGAACAGTTTGCTGAACTGTATATGCCAGAGATAGTTTGACTACATGGTGTTCCGGTGTTTATAGTATCGGATAGAGATCTGAGATTTACTTCTAGATTTTGGCAAGCGTTACAAAGTGCATTAGGCACGAGGTTACATTTTAGTATAGCTTTTGAGCCTCAGACTGATGGAGACAGTGAGAGGACGATACAACTCTTGAGGAGATTTTGAGATCATGTGTTTTTTAGTTTCAAAGTTCTTGGGTTCGGTACATTCCTTTGATGGAATTTGCATATAATAGTCAATATCATAGTATCATTGGGATGGCACCGTATGAAGCTCTATATGGAAGTAAATGTAGAAGTCCAGTATTCTAGGATAGAGAAGGGGCAGAAATAGTTGAAGGACTCAAAATCGTCACAGATAAAGTATAGTTGATCAAAAGTAAGCTACAGGCAACACAGGATAAACAAAAGAGCTACTACGATCAACACAGAAGAGAAATGGAATACGAAATCGGGGATAAAGTGTTTTTGAAAGTTTCATCCCAGAAAGGAATAATGCGATTTGGTAATAAAGGAACGTTGAGTCTCAAATACGTCAGACCATTTGAGATTATTGAGCAGATTGGTCTGTTGGCCTATAAACTTGTTTTACCTACCGAGATAACACAGATTCACGATGTTTTCATGTGAGTGTGCTACAGAGGTAGAGATCAGACCCTACCCATGTTATACCAGAATCAGATGTACAGATATTAGAAAACTTAACCTTTATGGAAGAACTAGTACAGATTGTGGATCATAGAATAAAACAGCTAAGAACCAAACAGATTCTGATGGTTAAAGTTCTTTGGAAACATCATAATCTAGAATAAGCAACATGGGAAACAGAGGATAGAATGAAAAAAGACTATCCACATATTTTCATAGGTACATGTTATTCTAATATGTTATGTATACATATAGATAGAAATATCCATATAGAAGTATATGAGACAGAGAACGGAAAAAGAACATGGAAGTGAATTTTGGGGATGAAATTCTTTAAGAAGGAGTGATTTATAACATCCTTGTCCCGAATCACTTGATTAATATTTTAAATAATATGTTTAACAAAATTTAAGTGTTTTACAATTAAAACGACGAAAATAAATGATTAGAAATAAGTAGAAAAAAGGGAGACAAAAGGGTGACAAAAAATAGCCAAAACGAAGGACAAACCTCTGGAAAATAACAGTACATGTGGTTGAGGCCCAAAAATGTGTGGTGGGTATGACCACGCGTACTAACTCATTCACAACAAAAAAACATAAGTCTCGATGCTTCCCGATTTCATCATAACTTCAAGAATCACTAGAATCATTTCAGAGAAAAGGGAGAACGACAAAGTTAAGGAAAAGGAGAGATATAGTGAGAGAGAGGTGGATTTCAATTTGAAAATTGGTTTGAGATATAGAATTATTCTTAGTTTTGAGCTGGGATTCCAGTGGTATAAGTGAAACAGGTAAAACTCAGAATTTTCGTTAATTGTCACGAGTTTTGCTATAATTATTTTGAGTTAATTCTTTCTAGAATTAGTGATTATTGATAGAATTGAGTTTGAAATTAAGTTAGAAATACATCATATCGATTTATTCTTGATTTCAGTAACGATAGGAAAAAGGGTTATTGTTCCGGCTAGGGTTTGCGAAATTGAGAATCAAATTAAAGGAAATTGATAGGGCATGCATTAAATTGATCGTTATTATGGAAAGTATAGATATATTGCAGATTATATATTATTATATGATTGATATATATTATAGGATGGCAACGTAGCCGAGTCAAACGGGACGTGAGTTCACACCAGTCCGAGTACTTCAGCTGACAGGTGAGTAGATCTCACTATTTGGCTACAATAAAAATGAATGGTTATATATTTATCGTTGAATGATTTACGAATGATATTGTGAATATGGTTTGATTATATATGTTTGATTACGAACGATATGTGAATATGATTTCCACGTACTTGATAGAATATGAGATTACGAGAATGAAATGAAAACGAAAAAGGAAATGAAATGATTATTCGTGCGTACTGATATGAGTTTTGATATGAACTATATGATATCAGTTATATGAAATGAAAGAGGAATCGTAGATACGATTCAAATGAAATAGGTACGCAATATCAAAAAGGCATACGAAACAGGTACGTGAACGTGTTTATGTTTTCATATGATTGTGATATGATATGTGAGATGGAAAGGTGATGGAAAGTTGATAAATGATCTATCATTCGAAGACAGGAGTAGGGAGACGGAAGTTAGGTCCATATGAAAAGGAGGTGGAAAAATGTTTTCAAAACTAATAGGGAGACGAAAGTTAGGATTTATTATGAACGAGAACGTTCAATTCAAACGTATATGAATCAAAATTCAAGATGAGTTAAATAGAACATTTTAACAGAAAGTGATATAAATGAAAAAGAAAATGGAAAGGAAAAATGAAAAGGATGAAGAATATGTACATATGAATTGAGATAATTTGATATGCTACATTCATATTTTACGAAATAACATTGATTAAAAAGTTTAGTTCGTATAAATATGATGGTTTACGAGATATTATAAAATGAATTAAAGATTACTCACCAAGCCCGCAACTCACGCAACTGCGATGTTTGTTTCAGGTACATGTATTAGCAGAGGTAGACATCTATACTAGCAGTGTTAGAGTTTTCTTTCGCTATAGGTTGGACAGCTGCTACCCGATCTACTTCTATCTCTTCAGCTGATGCCATTAGGACATTTTGCATACATGTTTTATATGTTATGATGACTTATATAGTTTGTATATTATATACTGAGATTGATAGTAGATGACTCTGATGTTATCTACAGTTTGTTACTATAGTTATATAGTGATATATGAGATCGAGATCTGTTGATATCTGATGTTGAGGTGCATGTTGATGATATGAATGTGCGTGTGAGCTATATAGTTATGAAATTGAATTGCAGGAGGATTGCAATAAGTTATGGGATATCCATATTATAGCCGTTATAAAGCAGTTCTACGTAAAATATGGACTTGCTAATTAAAGAATAAATGGTGTATTAGCGTAACACAAAGTTTAATCCATGGATGTGTTAACTAATACGATCGGTATTCTAAGAATATATCAGAATGACAGAAATTGGAATATCTGACCTATTGGTATGAAGTTGTTTTACGTAACTAAAGGTTAAATAAGAAGTGACGTAAATGATATACATATGTGGATAACAAGAAAAGTTTAAAATTATACGTAATTAACATGATAGTTAGAATAAGATGTGTTATTACAGCTCTCCCGCCTTAGGAAATTTCGTCCCCGAAATTAAAACAAGTTAGGTTTTCAAAATCCAACACTTACTAAAACCACAACATCATAACTCAACCCAAACATTCCAACTTAACACTATAACACAAAACATCAACAAGGCTTAGAAACATACCTCAAACACATCAAGTTTTTGGAAACAAGTGTGCGTACCGCTCTCGCATATCGCTCTCCACCTCCTAAGTCGCCTCCTTAGCATAGTGAAAACTCCACTTCACCTTCACCTTCAAAATCTCTCCATTCCTCAACTGTCGGATCTGTCGATCCAATATCTCCACTGGCTCCTCGTAGGTATCAGCAATTCTAAGTCTGGAGGGTTAAGCATATGGGTCGGGTCTGAATGGTACCTCCTCAACATCGAGACATAGAATACATTGTGAAAGTCTGGACAACTCCTCTGTTAGCTGAAACTGGTAAGCAAGCGGTGCAACCTTCTCAATGATGTCGTAAGGTCCCACATACCTCGGACTCAGTTTTCCCTTCTTTCCAAATCAGATCACGCCTCTCCAAGGCGACCATATAAAAAACACTATGTCTCCAACGTCATAAGTGACCTCTCTGTGATGCTGATCAAAATAACTCTTCTGGAGATCCGGCGCGGCCTGCATACACTTTTTCACCACATTCACTTTCTCGAGTGTCTACTGTACCAACTCCAGTCCCTCAATCTGCCGTAAGCCCTTAATGTCCCAATATGCTGTACTCCGACATCTCTGACCATATAACACCTCATAAGGTGCCATCCCAATACTCGAGTGGTAACAATTGTTGTAGGCAAATTTTACCAGTGCCAAGTGATCATCCCAGCTACCCTCAAACTCCAGCACACACGCTCTCAACATATCGTCCACGATCTGAATAGTCCACTCAGACTGGCCATCAGTCAGGGGATGGAATGCAGTGAGGAACCTTAGTCTGGTGCCCATCGCATCTTATAGGCTCCTCCAGATACGTGAAGTGAATTGTAGATCTCTATCCGATACAATCGACACAGGAACACCATGTAGTCTCACAATCTCTGCAACATACAAGCTTGCCAGCTTGTCCAAAGTGTCATCCTGTTGAATCGCCAAGAAGTGTGCATATTTCGTTAATCTGTCCACTATAACCCACACGACATCATATTGTCTGAAAGTCTTAGGCAACCCCATAGTGAAATCCATAGTCACTTTCTCCCATTTCCACTTGGGGATCTCCAAAGGCTTTAGTTTTCCTGTTAGCGCTTGATGTTTTGCTTTGATTTGCTGGCAAGGCAGACATCGAACTACAAAGTCAGCAATCTCCCTCTTCATATTCACCCACGAATACATCCCTCTCATGTCTCTATGCATCTTGGTGTTGCCCAAATGCTCTGAAAGTGGGGAGGAATGGGCCTCTATCATCAGAACCTCCTTGACCTCAGCCAAGTCAGGAACACACAATCTATCCCCATAATACAACACTCCATCATCATCTAGCATATGCGGGGTAGTCGATTTTTGTTTATCTACTTTCCTCCTTATCTTCATCAGATAATCATCATCTTTCTGTCTCTCTTCTATCAGATCTCTCATCTGGGTCGGACCTGAATGTTTGCTAACATCTCCCGCTGTACCAAATTAAGCTGCACTCTCAACGCTCTCAATGTAAATAAGGATTCAGCCTTATAAGTCACTAAATCCTCATCCTCTCTACCCTTTCGGCTCAATGCATTTGCAACCACATTAGCTCTACTCGGATGGCAGTTTATGGAACAATCATAGTCCTTGAGTAGCTCAATTCATCACCTCTGTCTTAAGTTCAACTCCTGCTGCGTAGTAATGTATTTCATACTCTTGTGATCGGTCAGAATCTGGAAGGTCTCGCCATACAAGTAATGCCTCCACACTTTTAATGCATTGATTATAGCGGCCAGTTCCAAATCGTGGGTCGACTAATTAACTTCATATTGTCTCAACTGTCTCGAAGTGTAAGTAATTACCCTTCCATTCTGCATCAACACTCCTCCCAATCCCACTTTAGAAGCGTCCGTATAAACCACGAATCCTCCACCATCGGTCAGTAATACTAGTACCGGGGCCTCCACTAACCTCAACTTTAACTCTTGAAAACTCTCTTCACACCGCTCATTCCAAATGAACGGAGTGTTCTTCTTTAGAAGATTAGTCATCGGCATCGCTATCTTAGAAAAATCTGCGATGAACCTCCGATAATAACCTGCCAATCCCAAGAAACTAAGTACCTCCGCCGTATTTATAGGAGTCTCCCAATCCTCTACGCTTTTATCTTGTTTGGATCTGGCATCACACCCTCTGCCAATATGACATGATAAAAAAATACAACCTCTCTCGTCCAAAACTCACATTTCTCGAACTTAGCATACAACTGTTTCTCCTTTAGTATCTCCAACACATCCCTCAGGTGCCCCTCATGTTCAATAGGATCTCGAGAATACACCAGCATGTCATCTATAAAGACAACTACAAACCGATCCAAGTACGGCTGGAAAATCTTATTCATCAAAGCCATAAAGGCTGCCGGCGCATTAGACAACCCGAACGACATTACAGTGAACTCGAAGTGGTCGTAATGAGTCCTAAACGCAGTCTTAGGAATGGAGCTCTCCTCCACTCGCAACTGCCAGTGCCCTGATCTCGAATCAATCTTAGAGAACAATGTGGCTCCCCTCAACTGATCTATCAAGTCATCAATCCTCGGCAGTGGATACTTATTCTTCACCATTAATCTATTCCGCTACCGGTAATCTATGCACAACTGCATGCTCTCATCCTTCTTCTTGACAAATAATACTGGAGTGCCCCACTGCGACACACTGGCTGGATGACACCCTTTTCTAGAAGCTCTTCTAACTGCATCTTTAGTTCTTGCAACTCTACTGCTGCCATCTGATACGGAGCTATCAAAACTGGTGCTGCCACCGGCACCGTCTTAATCTCAAAATCGACCTCTCTTTGAGGCGGTAAACCCGGCAACTCATCTGGGAATATCTTCGGATACTCCCTCACTTTCTCCACATCACCAACTCCTAACTTTTTTTGTCCCACATCAGTCACACATGCTAAATACGCCTCGCATCCGTCTCTAATTAACCTTGCTGCCATTGTCGCTGAAAATAAATAGGAAGGTATAACCCTCCGCTCACCGATAAGCAAAACCCTCTTCGCACCATCAGCCTCTACCACTACCTCCTTCGCGTAGCAATCCACTACGGCTTTATTTTTGGACAACCAGTCCATGCCCAAAATCACCCCAAAATCGGCCATCCTCAGTACAATCAAGTCTACTACATAATTTCGCTCACTAATCTTCAGCTCACAGTTTCTCAACATTTTATCTACCATAATGAAACCTCCAGCTGGCGTAGATACGACTACAACATAACCTAGAGACTCTACACTACTCCTCAGCTGCTCTATGACAGACTCGCCCACAAAGGAACAAGTCGACCCAGGTCAATCAAAACCAATGTATCAAGTGCGAATATAGAAATCGTACCGGTGATCACATTAGGATTGGCTGCTTCCCACCAATACCGAGTGAGTGTAGGGGGATCACTCTGACTCCCGGGGGCTACTTCCCACCAATACCATGCTTCTTTCTCCAGTAATGAGGTAGTGTACCTCAACTTTTGCTCGGGCGTGCACCTACTCCGATTAAGGATTTGCTCAGTGTGTCAAAGCCAATCCTCAGCCTCAGTGCGATCAATGGTTAAATGATCCCTGCTTGCACACCTCTAAAAAGTTCCTATCAAAATCGAGGCCCTTCCTCTGTCGGCCTCCCTACGACACTCTCTGCTGGCCACCCTACTGACCGCCCTATTAGCCTCCCTACTGGCCCAACAACTGTAGCATCATAGCATGATAGAACTGGGCATGGGCAGGGTCAAAAGGTATAGCACCAGGTGCAAATGGTGCTCGCCCGGATGCAACTCGTGCTTCGTGTCCTAGGGCTGATCCCTGCACGGACTATTAGGACTCGGCGATAACCTCATGTGATACATCCTCTATAGGCTCCATTCTAAACAAACCATCATTTCGAAACTTTAGTTTCATGAAATATGATGCAATGAAAATAAGATTGTGGTACAGTCCACAGGGAATCTAAAACTTGGCTCTGATACCACTAAATGTGAACCCTATTTTCGTAAAGTTTTTGCATTAAATTTCGATTTTTGCACCGATTTTTTTGTTTTTAAGTAACAACACAATTGAAATTGAGAGAATATATATATATATATATATATATATATATATAAATATATGGAAAGAATGACATACATGCATCTCATTTAAATCGGCCCAAAATACAAATCAACTAAAATATGCGGAAGCTAATTTTTTTTAGTTTAAAACAGTACAAGTGTCAAGCCTATACTATCATGTGTATGGCTATACAAAATGCAAAAGTGTAGTGTATTCAAAACCATTAGGAGCAGACCTATCTACAATGTATCACACGCTCGAGCTCTGCTAAAAGGATGTCCTAGTACCGGCTACTGTAGCTCTGCACACATATACACAGCAAAATAAAGGTGAGTATATAGAATGCTCAGTAGGTGAATCTTTATAGTTATCATGTTGTATGCGTAGGAGAACCTTCAGTCAAATACGGTTGTGTCTGCGTAACACAAAGCTGCATTTGTTCCTAATAATTCCTACATATAATCATATAAGTGTTTAAAACGTAAATGTCAGGTCACATACCATCATTTAAGTGCTTAATATACTCAGGAATTCATCCTATATCATTTGTATACTTTAGATATGTATTAGGACATGGTTCAGGCTGAATTTAAGGTTCTGGACCAAATTAACGTATGCTTAAACCAATATTAACGTGCGTTATTCATCCCCTATTCTGCAGCTATGAATAACGTATGTCAACTAGAAATTAACGTAGGTTTATGTGTAGTAACTTACGTTATTGATCAATACAACATATTTTATCTTAGTTCAGTAGCATTCTGTCCACTTCTAAGTCAGATTCTATACATACAAACATCGCACAAGTCTAAGCATATCCAACCTAGCTTCTTAAACACTTAAACATTCATTTCATACACCCAAATCATCACCATTAACCAACAAACACATGAATAACACTCTCAAATTAAGATCAACAACAATCATAACCATCAATATCATCTACCACATATCACTTCCATAGTTCATACTTATACATAAAACATCATCAAACTTTCATTCATTCGCATACTCCATGATCCACATTTACAACACCATTTGTACGCACACATTAATCCATTCAATTCCATATTCACATTCCCATAAACACATATATTCATTCATGCCATTAGCATTTCAATGTTCTTGTGGCGCCCAAATTTGAATACCACTTAATATATATTTAATTCTTAAGTGGTACTCGTATCTAGGATTCATAGGTTTTCAAAATAATAAGTTAATAATAAAACAAAATATAGACGGACTCATTTATGCACGCGCAATTTATAGTCCAACTAGAAATTATTTCCTATGAAAGGAAATTAAGTAAAAACACAGTTTGCATACAATCATCAAAATATATATATATATATATATATATATATATATATATATATATATATATATATATATTACAAATGTTTAATATATAAACATGACATTCATTTTTAACAAATCTTCAGTGCATAGCTCACCCTGGTTCTTTGATTTTTTTCTAGTAGCAAGATCACCATCGCACCTCTGTTGCACCTATTAAAAATCTGCTCAAACGGCAAGCATAAAACGCGGTGAGTTGTGAAACTCAATAAGTAACACTTACCTAAATGGACAACTGCCCATGTTCATTCACAATTATCAAATTAAATCACAATTTACAACCATCATAATCAAATCAATTATCACAAACTGAATTTTATCCTTTCCAACATTCATATACCACTACAAAAAAACGCGCATTTAGCGTCCAAATTTTTGGACGCTAAATGCAAATATTTGGACGCTAAGTGAATTTAGCGTCCAAAGAATTGGACGCTAAATTTGGACGCAAAAACGCTTGACGCAAAATTTAGCGTCCAAGTGGAGGCAAATTTCGCGTCCACGTGGACGCTAAATGTTAGCGTCCACGTGGACGCCAAATTTTAGCGTCCACGTGGACGCCAAATTTTAGCGTCCACGTGGACGCCAATTTTTAGCGTCCACTTGGACGCCAATTTTTAGCGTCCACGTGGACGCCAATTTTTAGTGTCCACGTGGACACAAAAATTTGGCGTCCACGTGGACGCTAAAAATTGGAGTCCACGTGGACGCCAATTTTGGTTAAAATAAAAAAAAAATATTAAAATTAAGAAAATATTATAATAAAATATCCGAAATTTTCTAATTTGCGTACAAAATATAATATATAATATCCGATAGTGTTTAATATTCGTACAAAATAAAACACAACAGATAATACGT
>CANYCX012128482.1:0-38061 GCA_948193385.1 Breynia disticha f. nivosa | reverse complement strand
TTCTGAGGAACGGTCTAGTGAAAACCGTTCGCAACTCCGTTTGGGCATTCTGGATTGAGGTGAAGGCAGAACGGTTTGGAGAACGGTTTGCCAAACCGTTCTCAAAACCGTTTGGTTACTCTGTGAAGCTTCAAATGTAGAACGGTTTGGCAAACAGTTTAGGAAACCATTTGTCATCCCGTTTGGCTTCCTTCAAGTGTATTCTTTTGACGATTTCTGCGTCGATTTCATTTGAATTTCATCCTTATATGCCCAAAGTCCTGAATACACAAAAATAACCATAATTGAGCCGAATTAACACTTAATTAAACCAAAATTATGATAAATGTCATATAATAAAATACGAAATATAAGTATAAAATGACATTTATCACTAACCTAAGGGAAGCAATGACATCAGAAGAAGTGACAACATGAGTCACATAGTCAGATAACCAAGTGGGAGGTTTGCGAGTACGCATGCTTTGGCGAGGGTGTGAGATTGTTGTATGGACAGGTGTATGATTAATTAGAACTTGATTCACATTAGAAGGCGCATTAGAAGAAACTTCATCATGTGCTGCCACAGGATGGAATGGTGCATCAGTAACAAGATCATCATGTGCACCAGTGAGGAAATTAGGTAAGGTACAGACATCATTTGTCCTCATAAAATCATGTGATGAATCTGGTACATGCTCACTATTTCCACCAGCAGTGGAGGGCACAAACAGAGGCACATGCACAGATCCTGAAGATACATCACAAACAGCAGTACTCTGAAAAGGAAACATAGTTTCAAAAAACTGGACATCCCGTGAAGTGTACACTTTATGGCTCTCGACATCATAGAGTTTGTAAGACTTCTCACCAACAACTTACCCAAGGAAGACAGATTGTTGTGCCCTAGGACTGAATTTATGAGGGTGTGGGGAGGTAACAGTAGAATAAGCTAGACAACCAAACACCTTATGCCTGGATAAATCGGGTTTACAGTTGTGTAGTTTCCCATAAGGTGTGCTCCAGGATAAAAATTTGGTTGGCAGTCGATTAATGATATGCGTAGCCACAAGAATACTATCCCCCTAAAACTGTTTTGGTATATGAGACTGAAACACAAGTGCCCGGGCAATGGATAACAAGTGTCGGTGTTTTTGCTCCACCAACCCATTTTGCTGAGGAGTGTATACGCATGATTTCTGGTGAAGAATGCCAACAGAGTTTGCAGGTTAGTGTTTACAAACTCTGTGCCATTATCCGTACGGATGGTTTTGATAGTATAAGGGGAAGTGGTTATGTATGTAAGCAATGAAGGTTTTAAGGACAATGTAGACAATAGACTTGTTTAGGATGAGATAGGTCCACAAAGAGTGAGTATAGTCATCGACAATGGTAATAAAGTATTTGTGGCCATTGTAGGTTGGTTTATGATAGGGTCCTCATAGTTCAATATGTAAAAGATGAAAAGGGGTTGTTGTGATAGTGGTGCTTATAGAAAAAGGTAATTGGGTCTGTTTGGCCTTTACACACACATCACAAGGTCGAGACGAGGGTGTGGCTAAACATTCATCAATATGTGTAAGAGCTTCATCAGATAGATGACCAAGTCTTTCATGCCACAAAAGATACTGTTCAGTTTTATTTTCCATAGTATGTATATTTACAATGTTGGTAACAGAAGAAGAAGATGAGTTACCAGTAAATTTTGCTTCTAATTACAAGTAAAACAAATTTCCTTTCATCACACCCTGTCCTATGATGGCATTAGTCAAGGGGTCCTGCAAGTGACAACCAATGTGGTTGAATGTCACCATTAGGTTGTTATGTTTAATCAGTTGTGAAATGGAAATGAGATGACGTTGAAAAGTAGGTGTGTAAAGAGTGTGGTATAGGGTCAGTCGGTTAGACAAAATAACTGACCCACAATGAGTGACTTGCACGGAAGACCCATCAGGCAATATGAGATCTATAGGTCTAGACAGATGTTTTAAATAGTCAAACAAAGAAGGATTACTACACATGTGACTCGTAGCACCTGTATCTAGTATACAGTCATTATATAATGCTTTCACCATATTGCAACCAAATAAGGAGGCAGAAGAAGAAGTACCTGCCGAGTCATGCTGCATCGAATCAATGTGCACAAAATTGACACTTTGCTTGTGAGCTGTGATGCGAATTCTGCGAACACTATTACCACAGTCTGCTAGGCAAGTATACCTATCGAACACTAATATAGCTACAATTAATTTGGGAAAACAATGCAAAAGAATTGGATTGATTCAAATAGAGAGAAGTGGATACCTAGACTCAACTCCTTCTATGATTTCATACTTGTATAACTCAATTAATTTGGGAATTCATGAACATTGGACCACGAGAATGTCTATTCTTTGCTAAAATATTTCTCGATTAAATTAACAACTAAGACCAAGTTGATTAGCCAAAATCTCTTTTAGACTAAAACCCCTAATCCAGCATTAAGTTTCATACATTCCTGTATTAGCATTACACCAATACGGAGGAGTTTTGTAATTCTATCTCTAGAATTGCAGCCAACTCCTTTCAATTATGGGAGACCTAATTTGCAAGATGATTTCTCAACCTATTGATGCAAAGTTATGTAAAACAATTAAACCACATAATTGAATCTCAATAAAAATTCATTAAAACCACAAATAAATCAAGTCATAAGTCGTAATTCATCATAGGATTCATCTAATCTAGATATCCATAACAAATTTAGCTCATGTTCAAACTAAATTCAACAAACAAAACTAAAGATATCCATGCAAAAAACAGAAGACCCATTGGAACTCTTATAAGATCAATGATTCAACTATCAAACACAAGAATCTTCGTAATGGTTGTCCTCCAGCTCAAAATTTCGCTCCTTTTTCCTCTGCAATTGAGTCTCTTTGTCACCTAAGCTCTGAAAATTGCATAACCCCAAGTTTTCCTCTTAAAATCCTTTATATAATAGGGTTCGCGCACCCCGTAAGTTGAGAACGGTCATGAGAACGGCTAGGAGGCCGTTCGGAGCATCAGCGTTGGAAACGGTTATAGGAATGACCATGGTGCTCGTTCTGGTGGTGAACAGTGAATGGAATGGCCAGTTGGTCATTCTGTTGGTTGTTCATAATCGCAGGTGTTGCATTTCTTCCCAGTTGCTTCATTTTGATCCACATTTTTCCTTTTCAGCTCCAAAATCCGTGAGTGACCTGAAGATATGAAAAATTATGAAAATTATGCAGATATCTTGTCGAAGTTAATCTAAAAACCAAAGAAATGCCGTAAAAATATATATAAAATATATGTATAAAATGGCATTTATCAAGCTGCTCTTATTCCCGGCAGAGCACTATGGCCAGATCCTCTATGTGAGAACTGACTGAGAAATTTTGCAAACTCCTGCTTAAACATAGCAGCCATGTCAGACTTAAAAGTTTCTTTATCATCATTCATGCTGTCAAGGGGCGTATCTGTAATATCATCGGAGACATTGTGAGCATAATTGGACCGTGGAGTAAATTTCCTTTTATCTTTCATCTTTGCTTTGTACCAATCGGGTTCCCCATTCAACTTAAAACAGGTTTCTCTAGTGTGATTATCTTTCCTGCAGAAATCAAAAAACTGAGTGCCCTTATCTTTCTTACTGGTTGCAAAGTTGTGATTGCCACTTTGCCCTCCAGAAGAGTATCCACCACCAGAAGTACCTGATTTAACAAAGTGTGCACTTTGTTCCACAAGTGTTGCGTCAGGAATGTCACATTGTTTCTCCACTCGAGACACCATAGAGTACATCTTTGCCACAGAAGGCAAAGGTTCTAACAATAGTATTTGATTTCTAGCTGAGTCAAAACAATCGTTCAAACCCAGAGGAAAGTTTATAACCTTGGTTCTCTTCTCCTCCTCTTCTATCTATTTTCCCACTTTACAGGTATAGTTATTACACGTACATCTAGGGGCTGGAGCCAAGCACTCAAGCTCATCCCATTTTTTCTTTAACAGAGAATAGTACATCGTCACACTTAAGTTCTCTTGGTTAAAATTGCTGATATCTCGTTGCAACTTATAAACTGTAGGCCCCTGACTCTCTCCAAACCTCTCTTTCAAGTCATTCCACAAAATCCTAGCCGACTTAGAATACATTGAGGATCCTACCAGATCCTTAGAAATAATGTTCACAATTCATGATCGTACCATACGATCTACTCTAAGCCAAATCTCATACAATTCATCAATTTGAGGGGGTAGAGTTATCATACCATTTACGAAGCCAAGCTTAAGCTTCGCTCCAAGAGCCATCTCCATCGCTGTAAACCATGGAAGATAATTGGACTCATTGAGCACAATAGTGGTTAACACCATGCTGGGATGGTCCGAGCTTTGGATAAAATAAGGGTCACTGTCAGCTTGAGCAACAAATCGCCGCGCACACCCTCCAGATCCCCCACCTTCAACTACGTCTCTGTAGGATTCCATCACAGTAGAAGAGTGCGAGGTCTGGTTGCAATTTAGGGTTCATGTAAGTTTGAGGATTTCGCGTGCAGTGTATCAAATGACACAAAACGTAGATCGATCGATAGGGTTTTAGTAGGGAAGTGTTTTGATCGGTTTAGATTGCTCTGATACTATCTAAAATCAGAGATATGTGAGATAAAAGTAAAGTGACGCAGAGATAGTAAAGAGTCGTAAGAGAACTCTAGAAGAAGAGAGAGAAAATATCGTTCTTCTATATGGGCATCAATTGGGTTGGGTCATATCATTTATACCCTCCAACACATACGAATACGTATATACGGATGTATATAAAACCACACCCATTCATCATGTGCCATGCGTACAACTATACAATACAATGAATTGAAATACAATTACAATATACCAATAATTTTAAATTATTTTAATTAAATTTAACTAATTGTTAAGAGATTGTTATAACTCCTCCATTCTTTAAACCAATGAACAATGATTTTAATTGTACTAAAAAAAAGTCTATTAATGTTTTGACCTTCAAGTAACATGTTCACAGTTCAAATGAACAACTCTACTAATTCAAATCACCATTCTCATCCACCAAAATGTATCTGCAAAAGAAATTAAAAAAATAATAATAATTACCAACTCAACATATAATTAAAAGGTATTTTATTTTTGAGACTGTTTGGTACACCACAAAACACATCAAAACTAATACAAATCCAATAATTTATCATTTATCCTGATTTTGAAAGTAACGATTTGATAGCATATCTATAATTTTGAATTGTTTGAATTAAAATAAATTAATTTTTTTTTTGTTAGAGGTAGGGCTAAGCAAAACCCTTGCTACATTGATTCAGTTACTAATCTAGGCATGGAGACTCCAATACAGTCTTCCCATAGTGTCTCTAAGCACATTGCGGGGGCTCACGTATGATTTGCAGATCTTGGGTTTGATTGATCACCCTATTTGCCAATATGTCTGCTACTTTATTTCCTTCTCTATACGTGTGTTGTAAGCGTATGATCCAGTCTCGATTCATCAGGTTCGTGCAAAGCATCACAATGGGGAATAAGGGATGGCAGGCCAGAACCTCTTTCTGCAACAAGGTGAGCGTGATTTTCGAATCTGTTTCAATAATCAGCCTCCTAACACCTTCCTCCCAGGCTACCATAAATTAATTAGTAATGTTTAACAACTTGAGGTATTTCTGTGTTTTGTCAATTTTTCTGATGATGTTTGTGTCCTGTAGTGGATAGTGATTGGATGTTACGAGGTCTGTATTGGCGCAGCAGCAGTATAAAGTGAGCTGAACATGTTATGTACTTGTGTCAAATGAAACCAAAATGGTAACTGAGTGCGTGTTAATTGGTGGAAAGGATCAGATAACAAAAGTGGAATGTTTTAACTTTCTTAAAATTAATTTGGGTATGAATTAAGGAGCTAGCTAGATTCTTTCGGTTGGCATCTTTGTCTTGGCAGCTAGCACTGATGATAAATAATCAAAGGATTTTGATAAGGGACATGAAACAAAGTGGCTTTCTTTGTGAATGGAAGGATGAGATGAGTCCATATATGTTCCATTCAATTTCATTTACTTATTAAGATATATAATTTCATATTTTGACTTCGCAACTGGCTGGCATGGCTTTTATAAGCTGAGTTGATATGAAGCATTCAACATAGACCATGTTATGTTATTTATTTCAACTAAATGATTGCACAATATAATGCATGGATAGTTGACAAATAAAACCCACTGTACGTACGTAAAATATAACATTAACGATCCATTATCTCAATAGACTAACATATTGCACTAGTGCTCGATCATAATATTTTGTATTGTCTAAGAGTAAATAAGAATTTTTAATTGGAAAGAGAATTTGCATGCGTTATTATACCATGCAAAGAAAAAGAAAGATATGAACATTACAGTGTCGTATGGTGGTTTGGAAGGCGGACGACAGGGCCTCCTATTGCTTTACTTATTTTGTTTGTTTAGACCTGTTGCCTTCGTTGACTCACAACTCTATTTAAATTCCTACTTGCTATACGTTTTACACTACGCCAAATGTTGCCATAAAATTATTTTTCTCTTTTTTCTTTTTACTGCAAATGATGATTATAGCATTAAATCATAAGCTAAAGTGGCTTGAATACAAGACGGAGCTAAATAGCCACAGACATGGAGTCCTGGAGAGGAACCCAATGCTCGTACAAGAGAATTAGCAGTTTGGTTCGCAGTCCTCCGAACAAACCGAACTCTTACATCTACTAGAGTTCGTAATACATCAACACAATCCATAGTTAAAAGACCATAAACTCCCCCTTAGTGATTGCCTTTACCGCGCTCAAACAATCAGACTCAATAATAATCTTTGAGAACTTCCGATCTTTCATACACGTTAAGGCTTCTCTAACTGCCAACAATTCTAATACCGATGGGTCTTTAAGCGTATGAAAGTGGCGCACATGAGCTCCCATAAACATACCATTGTGATCTCTTCTCACTGACATATTTTTCTCTTTTAGTTTCACTCATTTAATAACTGATACTTTAAAATAATATCAAAAATTTTATTCTTTATATGAAGTTGAAGTTGCAACATTCAAATAAACTACAGATTGAGCATAAATTTAATAATCATACCAACTTAAAAAAATAAAATTGCTTCTGTCACATTTAATATGGTTTATTAATGTTACATAAAAAAAATCATGTATAAATGCAAATAAAAGTCTTCGAAATAATTGAGTTCACTTGAAAATTCGTTATAAATTATGTTATAGTGACTGTCTTTTGGAAAATAAGTTAGTTAGGTGCTATGATTTAAATTAATAAAAAAAAACTTCTTACTAACTAAATTTAGGCTTACAGAAGTTTTTTTGGTTTTTGGAATTATAATTCAATTTTAATACATTTGAAAGCTAATAGAGTTGGTTAATAGTGTTTGTGGACGCATTTTTTGATAAAAACATGGAAATCTTAATTTTTTTAAAAAATAATAGATTAAAAATGAATTATAAAAACATATTACAGAATTAAAAAATTACCATTGATATAATAATCCTTTTATTTTTTACTCAGCCAATAATAGGTTAGCACTATAGTCCAAAATTGAGCTCAACTAGTTAAAATATTATGTTGAACTGACTGGTTTAATTGCATGAACTAATTATTAATTACATAATTTAGAAACAAAAGTTATGTAAAGTAATTATCTGATCTGTTAATGACACAAGATTATTAATTACACAAATGAGAGAACACTTTTTAGAAGTTTAAATTATAGATGTGCAACGCTAAACACAAGTTTTCATATTGTTTTTATTTTTAATGTCTTTTTATAAAATCAGTTTCACGTCCAGACAAGAAAATTGAGTCTAATCCAATTAAAAATAAACACACTAAGTTATCGATAATAATTAAAATTTTTGAATTTTTAGAAATAGATATTCAATGTAAATTATGAATTGGTATATAAAAAATTATTACAATTAATGAAAGTTTTCGAATTAATTAATCAAAAATGAGTTTTTTAGTGCTACAAATTAAAACGAGAAATATGAAATTTGGACAAATTAGGTTAGAGTAATATTGTGAAAACTGAACCGGATCGGTCGGTCAGATTGGTAAATCAGTAAACCGATTACTGGTATAGTCTGGTTTAACTAATTAGATCGATTTGCATGTCAACCGGTCATAAACCGATAAAAACGGACGAACCCACGGTTCAACCGCTAAAACATTTGTATTAGCTTCCAAAAATCTTGTTCGATATCTTTGGCTATCCTCTCCCTTTATCACAATCACAGTCCAAAATCTCAAGTCTTGCTTCTTCCTTCATTCTTTTTTCCCGAAATCTCAGTCCCCATTCTCTGCTTCTTTTCTGTCCACCTTCAAACCTCCCTCGTAGCCCTTCCCGAAACGACCAACACACTCCACTCTTCGTTGCCGTTGTTTTTTCTTTTTCCGGTCAAGTTCCGCTCGTTCGAGGTAAGCTGAAGTGATTTCCGTCAGCATATGCCTTCTCCCTCTCAGATTTATTTATCCTTTTCTCATTTTCGAACAACTTCTATTTTCCTTGCAGGAGAGCGTTCGGGTTGGAGAAGAACCGAAACATCCCCTTAAATATCTATCTTGTTTGTGTTGTATAAGGTATAAGTTTTGTTGAGTCATGAGTGTTTAGATTCTATTGGGTTGATGAATGTTTGGTTCTTTTGGGTTGATGAATGTTTGGTTCAGTGGGGTTATTGTCATTTTGAGTGACGATTTTGATTGCTATAATGGTTGGATGATGTTTGTAGGATTATGGTTCGATTTTGTAGATGTTGTGCAGTCTGGGTTTTGGGTTGAATGGTTTGAGCTATTTGTTTTACTGGTTTGATGGTTTGACTAAGTGGGTTTGGGTTAGTTCTCGGTTTGAGCTGGTTTGAAGGTTCCATTTTTTACTTGTTTCTAATTAATTTGTATTATGTCTCGCAGTTTTGCTCTCCCTCTCTCCCACTCTCAATGGAGAACCAAACCACTACAAACAGATCAACAACAAAACAGCTCCTTTGGTTCTACGGCGTTGCAACATGCATTAAACTCCTCCTAATCCCTGCATACCATAGCACTGATTTGGAAGTTCACCGTCACTGGTTAGCTTTAACACATTCACTTCCTCTCTCTCAATGGTACCAAAATGAGATCAGTCAATGGACTCTTGATTACCCTCCTTTTTTTGCCTATTTTGAATACATTCTATCTTTCATTGCAGCCGTTGTGGACCCACAAATTGTCCACATTTATCAAGGACTTGATTATAAAGCTAACACTGTCATTTACTTTCAAAGAATTAGTGTTATTGTCTCTGATTTACTTCTTTTGTATGGGGTTTATCGGTTGAGTAAGAATTTGGAGTCAAAAACAAAAATTGTGATGTGGGTTCTGGTTATTTGGTGCCCTGGACTTGTTATCGTAGATCATATGCATTTTCAGTATAATGGTTTTTTGCTGGGAATGTTGTTGTTATCTGTTTCGTATTTGCAAGAAGGAAGGGATTTGATGGGCGGGTTCGTTTTCGCAGTTTTGTTGTGTTTTAAACACTTGTTTGCTGTTGCTGCTCCTGTTTATTTTGTTTATCTGTTGAGGCATTATTGCTGGAAAGGATTCGTTAGAGGTTTTGCACGGATTTCGGTTTTGGGTGCTGTTGTTGTTACTGTTTTTGCTGCTGCTTATGGCCCCTTTGTGTATTACGGTCAGGTAATTATGTTTCTTATTATGACATTCCTTGTATAGAATTAAACTTTTCTGCTATCTGTTTTTACAAGTGATGCAATTGAGGCTGTGTAGCTACAAATAGTTGTATTTGATTTGTTAGTTCCTCATAACTGGACAGTAAATCTGTGTGTTGAGATGATAAAGCTTTCTAGTGATAGCATGAGCATCTTTGTATTTACTGAAGTTATGTTGTATTATCTTGCATTTATGTATTTGTATTATGTTGTGTAAAAATGATTGATCTTTCTATTGCCATCATGTACTCAAATTGCCAAATGACCTATCTCATGTTAAATTACCAGCAGCTGAAGGTTTCATTTGGTTTTTTTAATGCTTCTGATTTTGCATTCATGATATAATTCATACTTTGCAGGTGAAACAAGTTATTGCTCGCATGTTTCCTTTTGGTAGGGGACTTTGCCATGCTTATTGGGCGCCAAATTTCTGGGTTTTCTATATTATGTTGGATAAAGCTCTAGCTTTCTTGCTCAGAAAACTAGGGCTTAACATCCGAGCTCCGGAAGCTTCTTTCACTGGTGGACTAGTTGGCGATTCTTCCCCTTTCTCAGTACTGCCACAGGTAATTTCAAATATTTGATTTGAACCAATGATTAATGTTCACATTTGATTTTGAACTGGATAACCTAGTCATTGGGGTGAGATCATCACTTCCATGAAGAACATATATTTACAGTTATTTGCAAACTAATTGGTGAATTGATGGGCTTGGGTGCGGCATGTGCAATTTCTAGCATTTGTTTTTTCAATGCTTGTTGGCTATACAGCTGAATTTCTTAATCGATGAAACGCAGATCACTCCTTTGACAACTTTCATATTGGTCCTGCTTGCGTTATCCCCTTGTCTTGTCAAGGCTTGGAAGAATCCACAGCCAAGAATGGTAGCCAGATGGATATCTTATGCATACACGTGTGGTTTTTTATTCGGTTGGCATGTTCATGAGAAAGCATCACTCCACTTTGTTATTCCATTAGCTGTTGTAGCCGTGGAAAGCTTAGAAGAAGCAAGACACTACTTTTTACTTTCTATAGGTAATACTTCTAACTAGAGTCATTTCTTATCTGTCATTCGGAATGGTTATGTTCACTACCAAATTTCGTGATCACTGCCTTGAACTTTTTAGTTCTATAACGTCCTATTTCCTGTATCCTTTTTATCAAATGTACCAAGTTGAAATGTTCTGCTCATGGAGTTTATATTTTTGTTTTTGATATAATGCACAAAATAATTATTAATAGCTGTGTTTAATGCACAAGATAGGAACATTAATGGTTTCTTTCCTTCACATACTATGCAGCCTGTTGCTATTCTCTGTTCCCCCTCCTTTATGAAGCTCAAGAATATCCAATCAAAGTGTTACTACTCCTATTGCATTCAATACTAATGAGATACACATTTTGCGGACTGTTTATCGAAGATGCTGCAGCTGAAGGAACTCAAGGGGCAAGGAAAGGCCAGCGAACACGATCAAAGGCAAGTTCCGACATTGCAGCCTCAAATGGACACATATTTCTTGTTGGTAGTACTGGGAAATTATATTTATTAGGTCTTTTGGTTGTGGAAGCATGGGGTCATTTTTTTCATCCTTACATATTTGGTGACAAGTTTCCCTTTCTACCACTTATGCTAATGTCAACTTATTGTGCACTAGAAATAATGTACTCTTGGTTATGGCAGCTAAGAAGGATCTTGATGCTTCCATAATTTCACTTTTCTGCACTTTTCTGCTTGTATGAGAAGTTAAGTCCATCTCAGTGTAACTTTCATGTATAATCTTTGTTTTGTTTCACATCTGTGTACAAGAGAACTTGAAGAATTTCATTTCTTCACACCAGCTGATTCTCAAAAACGTTTCAGAGTGAATTATCTCTGTAAAACTATATTCATAGATTTGGTTGTGTTTATGATTGACAAGTAAGATCAATAAAAGAAAATGATTAATGCTGTAAGTTTGTGCTGCTTCTAAGCAAAGATGGTGTGTAAAATTTGATGAAGCCAATTGTCAAAAACGTCAAGAAAAGCTAATGTTGTACATCCACAAATGTTAAACTTCAATTCCAAACAAAGATTGTGCTCACTAAACTCAATGATTCAATTAGATGCGTCCAAATTTATTTCGCATGTAAAAAATATAAGAATATTAAGTGATTTATAATTATTGTCTAAATTCAACGACGACGTCTCAAAGACTGATCTCTCAGAACATTAACCTCACACGTGTGCACGAGATGCGACTTTTCAACACAAGTAATACGAATCGAAAGCGCTAACTTAACTCGATGTTTGAATGAGATGGTGGTATCTTTAATAGATGCTTCCACTGTATGATTTTTCAGATTTTGTTTAAAAACTAATGGGAGGCCATCCAAATACCTGACATATGATAGCGTAGAAACGCATAAAACATGAGAAAGTTGGTTTATGAGCGGAGGAAATCTTAAACAATTACTTTAAGAAGCAATGCAATTCAATTTTCAGACTCAACTCAAAGCATTGATGTGATGGTCATCAATTGTTGCATTTTCTCTCCCTTTTTTTCTCCAGCATCACAAACTTGCTTTCCCAACCGTTTCTACTCCATCACTTTTGTTTTTACTTTCTTATTTTTCATTTGAGTCCTTCAAAAAAACAAAAATTGGAGTAGATTATATTTTAAAGATTGTAAAATAGAACTTTTTAATAGACTTTTCTCTCACTAATCTTCACGTAAATCTACTTAAATTGATATCAAGATTTACGACTCCCTCCATTTCAGACAATCTAATTAAACTGATATCTCTAAAGAAGAATGAGTAATTTCCATTGATAGATAAATAGAATAATGGTCTTAAAGGTTATGCATAAGCATTCTGGTTACACAAATTAAAAATATGAGCTACTAGATTATGATAATACATCATGAAGAGTGGGTGCAGCTGCTATTTGTCATGTCTAGTCTATTATATTTTCCTGCGTTTTTTTTTGTCTAAACCACGAGCTATCCTGGGCACCCCAGGCTAATCCTCGTTCGAGCCGGACAGTACCTAAAACTTGAATTCGAGATCTCTGGTTAAGCTAGAACAACCTCACGTCAGTTGATCTACGTGCTTAGTGGTCCTATTTGTTGCGTTTTAACCTTATCCTAACTAATATATGTTGATGTGGACAATACGATATAAACATTGCTTCAAAGCATAGTTTGTTTGAGATTGTATTATTCTTATATCGAAGAGATTTCATGCGTCACTATTCACAATTTTATTGTTCAACAAATCTAAAAAAACCCCTTTATTCTAAACTCCCTATAACTACCCCTTCATCTCTCCATTTCTAAGGGGACCGCACCAAGACTCAAAACAACAAACATGAGACCTTACATTTCATGTCTTCCACTCCTCATCATCTGCCTCCTCTTTGTCCTCACCTTCCAAACCTCTCCACATCACAATATCATCCATGAAACTTGCAAGAAATGCACTCAAACTGACCCAAACCTTTCATATAACTTCTGTGTTTCCTCTATTCAATCAGTTCCTAGTAGCCACCAAGCTAGATCAATTCGCCAACTCGGTATGATCTCCATGAAACTCAGCAAGTATAACTTCACTCACACCAGGAACTACACCAGAGAGCTCCTCAAAAACAAGAAGTTAGACCCTTTTGTTAGAGCTTGTTTAAGTGATTGTGTTGACATGTATTCTGACGCAATTCCAACTATTAAAGACGCCATGGAAGACTACTTGGAGAGGAAGTATAGGGATGCTAACATCGAAATGAGTGCTGTTCTTGATGCTCCAACAACTTGTGAGGATGGATTCAAGGAAAGGGAAGGTGTGGTTTCGCCATTAACGAAGAGAAATAACGATATGTTCCAGTTGTCTGCTATAGCATTATCCATCATCAATATGCTGAAATGATTTTGCTGTCTCTTTAGGCTTCTTAGTTTGCATTGTTGCTCGTTAATTTATTTTCTGATGTATTCTTGATCACTATCAGTTTCAGTTTCTAAAGAAAATAATCATAATTAACTCGGTTTGTCCATGCAATTAATTTCTTTTTTATGATTATTGTTGTCTAATGATGTTCTCACCACCAAACCGAAAATCCTGCAACATAGAATATGTTATACGATCAGATGTCGGGACTCGTCTCGGGGCGTACTCCAACTAATAACACTGATAATGATGTGCTTTGAAGCAAAGTTAAGCAAGAGTGACTTATAATTAAATCTTTGAGATGGGGTCCAACGGTATTAATACTGTCATGATCTTCAACTTAATGCAATCCCTTTCTCAATAGAACAATAAAACATAAAGTTCCAGATTTCCACTTTTCCACGTTTGAGAAAGTGGGATTCTCTCCACGACCAGAGAAAAGAACCGGCATTTTCTTTTATAAGACTGGTCAAGAACAGGACCCGCCATTTTGTACAGCAATCTTTTTTGTTCAGAATCACAGAATAGGAACAGTTCATAAATGCAAAACAAGAAGATTCAAGCCATAAATGCACCTCATTCCATGGTTGATTACATTACAATGAAGGGGAAGAGGTCTGTTTGTTTCATTTTAGTAGTTTAAATAGGAGAAGCAGATTGCTAATGAAAAATGTTAGAAATACATCATAAGAGAGTAGATATTTTGGAAAAAAAATTACACAGAGACACACATTTGAGAATGAACATTGTAAAATGTTAAAAAAATTAATTGTGGGGATTGTTTTTCTTTAAATCAATTGTGCGATTATTTATCATGGAAATAGTTAAATTTATAAGTTAACATGCGTTTATATTCTAACTTTTTAAATTATGAAAACAGTCAGATTTAAGTTTATATATGTATAATAAATGTGAACAGATATGAATTTAAATCTGATTATTTTCATAATATAATTTCATTAAATTTTATTTTGTGAAGAAAATATTTTTGGGCCATAATATCTCGTTTTGAACTAATAAAGTCCACCAATACAAAGCCCAAACAAAAAAAGTCCACCAACAAACCCCAACTAAAACCTCCCAACACACTCTTTTGACTCTCCCTGCCTTTTTTTCTTGAAACACACAACTCAAACTACAATACAAACCAACTTGGTGCAGCACAGATAAGGCAATGGCCAACCTTCGGACTGCAATGGACTCAATGTTCTATGGCCAACCTATTTCTTCTCCACAAACTCTTGAAGGCTCTGCTCACTCCATTCCTGGTGACCCTTTTCCACTTGATGGCTCTAGAGCTAGCAAAGCTCTTCGAATTCAACAACTCTCTCTTTTAGGAAATGGGTTCCCTCTTGGAATCATTCCTTCTTATTCTCCTTCTTCTGATAAGGAACTTGGCTCTTTTTCACTCCAATCCAATTTCTTCAAGTTTGCCTTCTCTAACTTGTAATAAATTTCGCTCCTTTTTCAATTCTGATTTGTAATTTTTTTTTTCATTTCTGGTTTCTAAAGTTGTGCTTTTTTATTTTTAGTATTCTGCATAGCATATTTGAATTTATTGTAATAATTTTAAAATACGTGCATTTTCTCTTTTTTTTTTTGAAATATTGTTGATAAAGTTTAGTTCTTCCATGTTTGATTGATGAGTTTGAGAGTTGTGATTGTTTTACAGTTGGGTTGGTTTAGTCGGGCAGTTTAGACCAAGAAAGCTGATAACTTCCATTAAGGGAGAGTTTGAAAATGCTGAGGAATTGGACTTCCATGTTTTGAAAGATGCTGCAAAGCATGTTTTGGATAAGTCCCTATATTCTATGGGTATATCCTCTCAATTCTCTTTTGATTCCACTTCTGTGTTGCTTAGCACTGAGCGGCATGGTGAGAAAGATAAACCTCGTTACAAAATGATGCTCGCTCATCAGGCATGCTTTTCTGCTTCATTTATCTTTATATTCATGATTGATTCTCATAATAGCACAATGTATCTTGTAATATCATTGTTTTTATGCCGTAATCTTGCTTTACGCTTCTTTTGGAGTTGTTAATTTGATTTTCCTAGTGTGGTTAGTTTCCTTCTCTGATAGCTAATCTGCATATGTTTTCGGCTGTAAGATTCACTTTAGAAGCATTAAATAAAATTTCTCTTTGATAAAGCAAGTACACTTGAGCTGAATTTAAGCTGCGTACCGTATTAATTTTTTTGGTCTGAAATGTTTCAATAGCATTTGTTTATCTTCTTTTGAGTAGCAAATGAATTTAGTTGCAATGTTGGTTGACAATGTGTTCCTTCCAGTTCCCCCAACATGATATCACTTTGGAGGCTGGGTGGCCTGAGCTGTTTATTGATCATAAGGGAAAATACTGGAATGTTCCTGAGTCCATAACATTGGACATGTCTTCCATTGTTTCTGATTCTGGATTCCGCTACCGTTTTGGCATTCACAAGAGCAGTGGTCATCCTGAAGCTGTTAATGCTGAAAATGATGAACCGCCTTCTGCTTTGATGCCAGGAATATGTGGAAAAGCTGCCTTTTCTCTTAAGAAAAAGAAAGATTTTTGGAGGCAAAAAGAGACAAGGGAGGAAACCTTGGTGAAAACAGACAAGGGAACCTTCTGGCATCCTTCCTATGATGTCCGTCTTAATGAACCACATGCTGCAATATCTGCACTCATTGGTAATGTTTAAATTTTGTAAAATTGATCTTTTCAGGAGTTATCTGCTAGGAGTTTTAGTTTTCTGCGTCTATCTATTGTTAAGGATACTGCATGTAAAATGAGGTTTCTGTATCACGCATGCTTGGGATCTAATGCTTTGTTCACAAACATGTTAGGTGGCACTGTTGCAGCATGGTTCAGGGGCGGGGATGATTCGAGAACTGATGGGAACATTTCAGCTGGAATTACTAAGAGAAGGAGCCCAGTAAATGCCGATTTGTTTGGCTCAGTTTGCTACACTTACCAACATGGGAAGTTCAGGAAATTATATGGTGATCTATCAAGGGTAGATGCTCGACTGGATGTCTGTTCAGCTTCTTCTCTTGCAAAACGAGTCTTTAACGTTTTTAGTTCATCTGCTGGTCGTGAAGATGATCCTTTGTCGTCCCCAAAACTCAATTTTATTCTTCAACAGCAGGTAAATTTGTTATTAGCTTAGTTCTCTCCTCTGTGTGCGTAAATTAGTCCATCATATTCATAGAGGATAGTATCCGTAACTCCGTAACTCACATATTAACTTAAAGACAATAATTATGTGCTGTGTAAACATTCCAAAAGAAGAGAGAAAAATTAGTTAATGAAGAGCTAAAGTTAAAAACAAATAGAATGGTATGTAAGAATCAAAACCATCTCAAGAACTTTAAAGTTTGAACTATTAGTCATATTTAATTGCTGTGCTGCATTACCTCCCATTTGTGCTGGTCTGAGTAATTTACCTTCAGTTTAGATCCTTTAAGGGAGATCTGATCATAAACTAACATTCCTTTCATGTTCTGCAGATTGCTGGGCCAATTGTCTTCCGAGTTGATTCACGGTTTTCGCTTGGTTCGCCAGCAAAACCAGGTCCTCAGGTGGAGGATGTCATTTACAGCTTGAATTACTCATTGAGGCTATTAAGCTCAGGGAAGGTTGTAGCTTGGTATTCTAGGAAAAGAAGAGAGGGAATGATTGAATTGCGTTTGTTTGAGTTTTGATTGTATTCTGAATGTATTCCTTCCTCAAGAGAATTAACTGTGGCTAGCTCTAGCAGCCATACATGTTAATCAATTTTTTAGTAACCTCCAATTTGAATGAAAATGAGAGTTTTTGTTGAGAAGATAGTCATTTTATCTGCAATTGTAGTTGTCCTGCACACATTAGGAGCATAAAATCTACTCAGGTTGTAGTGCAAGCTTTCTTGTCTAGCTAGCTGGTAACTCTTGCCCACTGACAAGAATAATTGCAGTCAAATGATGGTTACTCTTCTTTGCTTAACAACTGAAAATTTTGCGAAAACATTAGTTGGATATAACAATTTGTTTGTCGGGTTAGACTATTTTTCTATCATTATGACATGAATATTACAAAAAATTAAATTCGTATCTAATCGTGTGCACATTTGCTTTGCTTGCCATGTTAGAAGAATTGGGAAGATAATCAGGCTAAAGAAAGCAACATCAAACTGAACTTTATCATCACAATTCTCTCAAAAGTTTCAATGTTTTCTTCATTGATAATTTAGACAAGGCAATGATCCTTTTTAATCTAAAATAGTGTTTGCCTTCTGCTCCCAAATCAACCTGCAACATGTTCAAGAGTTTGATCAGATTATAGTCCAGCTATATTAATACACGTTATTAATAAAGAGATTGGCTACTATATAGGTTGCTCAGATTCAGAGATAAACATCAGAAACTAAAAATCAAACACAATTAAAAACAAGTTAATGAATGTGATAATGTTTGCTCACCTCATAGGCATTTATGTCTGAGAAAAGAACCTGCAGAAAAGCACATTCAGATCAGATCGATCATCAATGGCAGGAAATCATCTAAAAAGTTCTTTGCATTAATATAATTGCTCACCTTCTTTCCTGTCTCTACTACAACTTCAGTTCCAGCAGATACAACATAAAAATAAGACAATTCATATTACATATAAGCTTACTTTAGAATTCCTCACCTCCCCAACTAGGTAACGTTCAAATTTAACAGCCGATTTCGGCAACAAAACACCACCAGAAGATTTCTGCAATGCAAAGTCCAACAATCAATATGAAAATGGGAAGGTATTCAATTAAGCACAATGGCCATAAATTGCAAACTAAATTCCTCCAATCAATATAATGCAATTATGACTATCAATTTCAGTTCATTGCAATTCCAAGCAAAGCAATAACCTTCGATTCAAACTAAACAAGCAGAAAATAAATTTCCCAACTTCAAAGAAAACAGTGCAAATTCAATCAATACAAAACACACCTCTGGAAGCTCCTCAAGATGAACAAGGAAGGACTCTATCAGCTTGTGGAACAACCTGCATACTCAAAAGTTCACATCTTTGGCTTTATCCCACAAACGATACAAAGCTTACAACTTTTCCAGCATATTTAAGTATATATAGAAAAAACAAACCTTTGTGGGCTCCCACTTAGCCAATGCATGAACTTTCAAAGAATTTCTCCTTAACCCTGAAACATTCCAGCACAAAAAACAATAGCAACAGTTTTTCAACAAGAAGTGATAAAACTTTAGCAAGAAATGAAAGAAATATACAGAAACGAAACAGGAAATTTTTGTTGGGATTGAAAAGGAGAGCTGGGTTTGTTGACCAATAAAGGTTTTGGGAATGTAAGCAAGGTAGAAGCCATGGATAAGGTGAAAACAATGAAATAGAGAGAGAATGATAAGAAAAAATGCAAGCTTTAGGAAGTTAGAAATTAGTAAAAAATACCAGCTGAATGCTTAAACACAATGATTACACTCACAGGGTTGAGGATTAATACTTCTTCAATAAAATAAATTACAAGAACAAAGCGGAAATCTTTTCATAAATTAATTATACTAATTTAACCATTATTTCTTAATCTAGCGAATTTAGGATGGAAGGAGCAGTTTTCTGTAAGTACAAATTGAGGAAAAATTGCTAGTTTGTTCATAATTTTTAACTTTCAACCAGCTGATTAAGTAATATTACCACAAAAATCAGTTTATGACAAGGTTGGCTTGTTTAAGCTAATTGGATTCTTGCAGAGATGAATGAAATGGTTGTCTTATCATGTGTTGTTTCAACCTTGAAATTGAGTTCCTAGTTAAAGAAAATACTTGTAGTTAAGTTTGTTTAATTGCACATAATGATAGAAAAAGTTCCAACCGAGATGGCAGACATTACTGAACCATATCTGACAATCTACTGATTTTGATGAAAATTTCGAGATTGTGGAGCTGAAATCAAGCTAGATCAGTAGCCTCAATAAAAAAATATAAAACGATAAGAAAAAATGGTGCCTGATCATTCAAATGCCAAGGATATCAGCTTCAGCAGTGAATGAAATATTAATATCAACTCAATTTTTGCAGGGATAGAATAAATGAAACTTGTTATATGGCTTTCTAAAACCCTCAAAACCTAAGATCTTCATATTAACATTAGTTTCTCAAAATTCAGTAGCAACAACACTGGCATTGTCAACTGTTGGTAGCTAAAAGGTCAACACAGAGATAGAATCTAAAACCATATAACTTGAAACTCAAACAATATATACAGATTTAGATTCTGCTGTTGCTGATAAGCTTAGATTCAAGTCTCTTTGCTTTCACTCGTCCTGTTCATCTCGACTTTCCGCATAATCCTGCAAATTAATGACACCAACAATGGCAGCACTGCTGTTAAATCTTTAGTCCAATAAACTGATCAATGATCTTGTCCATCCCTCCAGGATGAATTAAATAAACTTAAAGAAAAAACCAAACCTTTCGACAGTCCTCGTTTCAAATTCATCATACCGATCAATTACCCTGAGAGAACACATGTTTTTGCTTAAAACAAGTTATAAATGTGTGATTCATACGAAAAACTGACACAGAAGTTCACAATGGTGCAAAAGGGACAGAAACAAACCAGTCAAACGCAGTTTTAGTTCCAACCACAACTCCTGTTGTCACACCTACAAGTCCAGTGGCAACCCCAGCTGAACAAAACATAACCCAAAACTATCCATAAAAGCAACTCAAAGAAAGATCAATGAAGAACAAAGAACATAACTAAATACCAGCATAGGCCGCTCTATCTGATGTCTGATCCATTGACTGCATAGTTTCCCTGAAAAGAAAAAATGAAAAACCATCATCATCAGAAAAAGCATTGCAATGATAGAAGAAACATCCTTCTAATTCACAAAGACGGTGAGTTTGACCAAAGTTGTTTGAAAGCCTCCATTTTTATTAGCTCAAATCTCTTGTCTATACAAAACTCTCATCAAATGAACCTAACAGGTAATCTGCACTCGCGGGTCTTAACTTCAAAGACGACACAGAACTCAATGTGGGCTTCACTAGTTTAGTCCAATGGGCTATTGTGTAGATACAGTTGGTGGGTCCCATTAAAGGAGGTGCCTCAAACTCTGCTCCATTGTTAAGGAAAAGAAGTCCAAAAAATTGCAGACAAACGACTCTACTTGGGGACCACAATGTCCCATTATTAGAACACTACTTCAACACTTTAATCTTTCTCTTCTTTCTTTAGTTTAACTCGAAGAAAAGATTGCATTTTTAAGCTCATTTTCACACTAGAAATTGCATTTTAACTTCATTTCGCTCTAAAGTTTGCATTTTTCAAGCTCATTTCACTCTAAAGTTTGCATTTTTTAATGAATGTTGGAGACCAGGAGTAAAACTGAAACCCTTTTTGTTCTTCAAAGCATTGAAGGGTTTTAAAGATCTTTAATAAGCTTTGTTGAAGATGTGGAGAAAATTCATTATCATTCTGTGCCAGTTACTACTTGCTGCTTTGGTTTGCTGCAAACATAATGGTAATGTCGTTCTTATTTTGCTACTTTTTTTTGCAGAAGCTTTAATAGACCAAAGATGTTTTTCTATTACGTGATTCAGATTAGTGTGAATCTTGAATGTTGTGTATGCTCTATTATGAAGATTGAACTGAAGCAGTAGAATTGCATAGAAAGACTGCGTAGTTTCTATATTTCTCTATGTTATGTATTTTGATCAATTTTAGTAAGGAAAGATTTATATCCTAAAAAATGTCTAGTAGTTTAGAATATAATGAAGATATTCGTATCAGATTTACTTATGTGACTTGGTCAAACTGAATGGATTATTGTCAAAATATAAACTAGAAGGTTGAAAATTGACAAGCAACCTTTATAGTATTTCCAGCAGAGAGATTTGAATGTTAAAAAATTTCTAATAGTAATCTGTTGTGTGATGTTTTGCCTACAGGAAACCCTGCAAATGAAATTCTGGACATCATAAATCATAATCGAACATCCAAGAAACTTCCACAATTGAACGATAGCCCTGGTCTTGGATGCATGGCTTTGCAATATGTGGAACTCTGCAGTGGTAACTGCAGTAATGGTGCTGTGAACTGCAAGCCGCCAGAAGACGATTTCACTGAAGTTTTCGCTCCCAATTGCGGCGTAGAACTACCTACATTCGGCACCATAACTGGTCACATTGTTGCTTGTCATTCAAAGTATCTTGATCCACCAGAAGCCTTTTCAAATGTTCTTGTTAAAGACAAAAAGAGTTTGTCGATTTTGACAAACAAATCACATACTGAGGTGGGAGTTGGCTTAGTTGGCGGTCGAAAAGGCTCGTTCTTTTGGTGTATCTTGTTCACAGATGGCAAGAAAAATTCTACGTTTGTTCTTGAAGACCATGGTGTTGGAATCAAGCAGAAGAAAGGATGCTTCAGTGGTAGCACTTATCCTTGCAGCAGTGGACAGAAGATTACTGTTTTTTTGAACCAAATTATAATCTTGGCTTTCCTCTATTTTTATCTGTTATAACCATTTTTGCAAATATGGCCCTGAGAATGTGAATTGTTAGCACGAAAACATTTTCTTGGAGATCTTGTTGAAATTTTAGAGTGGGAGGACACATTGTAAACATCTCTTGTGAGTTTGCATTTTGGTTTTTCTCTCATGAAGAGGCAGAGGTACTGAAAACTGATATTTCCAATATGCTCATTTAATTTCTAAGAAAAAGAGTGCAACTCTGCTTTGTATCATGTCAAATAGAGTTAGTTATTTCCTAAATGACACATATGTTTATGAAACGATTATGTTTACGACGTGATATGAATGTCACGAATTCAACTCTTGCAAACAATACAAGACGACTTATACATTTTGACATTGACACGAATTGATGTCTACAAAACTTGATATTCAATATTAACAGCTAAGCCCAATGAAAGTTAGCCTACTTGCGGTCGATTTCATTTCCATTTTACTTGCAGTTTTCAATTAGCCACAGTTTCCATGATGCCAAAGGAATGCATACAAGTGAAGGCTTGTCGTGTGTCCTATATGATTATTGATCATTGTAATCTAGTTTGTCTTGGTGCTGGAACAAGTGAATGTGAAGGACTTATCTTGAGAGTACTTCTTGGCTTCTTCTTAGTTAGAAACCATACTTGACAAAGTTGGCATTCAATTCTTGATGGGACAAAATTTTTAACGCAACACATCAAATTGATTCATGAGTTTTGGATTACACAAAGGGAAGAGACCACCCTTTATCACATTCAACCCAAACTGGACCACATATGCAGGTCTTCTCCACTAATACTATCTCCAACTTGTGTCGAACCAAAAAAGGTTCCACTCACGTTGAAGAGTCGAACCAAAATTGAACTTAGTTCTATGTTCGACTAGTGTTATATTTAAAAAAAAAATTGAATGATCTTAGTCTTTGAACTAACGAGATCAACAACCAAGATCATTCCAACGATAATATTACTGTATCGTTGAATAACTTTTAGTGGAATGCTAATATAGGTAGATTCTCCGAATATGTTCTGGATTAGCGTGAAATTCTGATGAAACTTATCTTCAGTGAAAAATTAACGTAACACAAAACAGTTTCTCAAAACAAATTCCTGTTTCGGAAGTATTATAACTCTCATATCTGGAATTGCATTATTATTATTATCTAAATCTATGCATTTAATGTAGACCTGTTCGTTAAAACTGTCATGATTCATTTTACAGAAAATTGTGAGTGTGAGAATAAGCATGAGTGACTAAATGTGAGAACTCTCCAGCTTTGTCGATATATATATACAAGTGCCAACAACTTGGTTGCTGTGTTTAAATGTACCTTTCAGCAGTTGCATGGAATCATATGTTGCCATTATAATCCAAACATTGCATTTTCCAGTGATTCTGATTCGTTGGTTTTGAATTGCAGTGAAGATTTTGGAGAAGAAAGGTGTTGTTAATGATGGAGTAGACATGTAATTAAAACCAATGGACCACATTAATAAGTTGTTTGTTTGTAAATGCTAAACCGCTCAAGGATGTAAGTAGGGTAATATTCACGAATAGTAATCGTGTCAGTGATTTTTTTATCGTAATCGTAATTGTAATCGTGTATTTAATAATTGTGTTATCGAGTCAGCAATCACGGGCTCTCAATGTAGGTTTTTTCATAAATAGTTGCATGCAGATTTATTATGTTGGATGTGCATAATTATTACTCCTTCCATTTCATTTTATGTGACAAAAAAGTGTCATTTTGATGTTTCAAAACAAATGACATTGTCAAATATTTTACGTTATTTTACCTAAATTAACCTTCATTTATTTCTCTTTTGACCAATTATAAAGAAGTAATATATGTTTTTACTCTAACGTCAAACAATGAATATGGCTAAAATAGAAAAACACAACAATAATTAATAAAAAAAAATATTTGGTTTCAAATAAAAAAAATCTCACATAAATTGGGACAGAGAGAGTATTTATTATTGAATCTCAAATTAAAAAAAAAAAGGACTCGCATTGTACATTTCTATAAATTTGGAAATTCCAAATTTAATTAAAACACAAAATTAAGTTTTGTGCTCTTAACATTTAAAATACCTTTTTATTCCGTATATATGAATTACTATATATAAACCTGAAAAAAAATTGACATAACACGAAAATACAACACGGTATGACATAAGTTATAAGAATTTTAATAAGGTCTAAATGAATTTGAGTCTAAATGGCTTAACATGTCTATTAAAAAAATTATGTAACATGTAAAATTGATACGAGTTGAATACGACTAATTTATTATAACTCGTTAAAATTTATTAATAGTTTAAAGAATAAAATATTTTAGTATGTAAAATAAAAATAGTGTATGAAAAAACTCTATTAATTGAGTAAATTTAAATTTCTCAGTAACAATTATAAATAATATACATAATTTACATTCTTTAATCTAGCTAATTTTATATGTTATATTTATATTTATTAGAAACGTGAATAATAGCGCTTGAAATTAAAAGTAAATTTTTCTTTATAGAAATACACACAAATAGAAGTTTAACTTTAAAAAAAGTATCTCATAAAATCTCTCGATATTTAATCGACCTAAAAAACCTACATGATAACCTAACACGGTACAAAATTAAATAATTTATAAGTAAAATGTAAATAAATTCGAGTCGTAAATGAGTTGAATCACATACATGTTAAAATTCAACAGATCACTAATTTTCAGGTATAACTAAGGATCAAATTATCCGGCCACACTCTTGGCATGCACTTACCAACCTCAAATTAACATTGTACGACCAACTTAATATGATGAGATTAACAATTAATTGAAGCAACCAAATCCTATCGACTAGAACAAATGGCAATAATTCCTTTGTAACCAACTGCATTACTTGGTAGACTTGAATCCAGACATGCAAGGTAACCATGCTTTCATTTCATGCATGATTCTCATAACAAGCAAGAATATAACCCACAGTAACTGTATCAGATTGGATCAAATGGGTATTCATGGAATCTAAAGAGCACAAATCAATGAAGAAGATTGAAAAAAATGGGATCAAACTGACCAATGTATTTCTCAAAGGGATTCGATAGTATGTTGGAAAGAAACCCCCAAAAATCTCTTACTTTATCTACACCTGCACATTATTACATTGAGGCGTTTGAAAGCAAGGCACCATCTTCTCCATTTCCTTGTTTACCTCCTTTCACTTTTGTTTTTACAGTTTTACCATTCCACATTACAAAATTCACAATATACGTACTGAATATTGTATTTAGACCCCTGAAAACCATCGGAACAACTCCGTAATCTCTTCTCCAACACGCCCAACTTCCACGTCATACTCAATACTCTCAGTTCTCCTACTACTCCCTCCGAAAAACCTCCCTGAACTCCTAAACGACATCGCGCCAGCTGATAATCTGTCCACGTACTCCTTCAACCAGCTCCTCCCTCCTCCCACTTCTCCCGCCAATTCCTCCTCCTCCCCCGCCGCTGTCTCCTTGTCCGAGACGCTTCTTGCCTCGCCTATCACATTCCTCCGGCTTACTTCTGACTCTGAATCGATAATGTAATCGAACGATCCCATCGAATACGAGCTTCGGCTTCGGGCGTCGTTACTGACTGAGTTTTCTCGCCGGCTTATCGAGCCGATTTCGAGCCGAAAACTATCGGCACGTGAAACTCCTTCGCTTAGCGTTTTTAGCACTTCTGAATCGGAAATGAGTATTGATGAGCGACAAAGCGGACATGTTTGGTTGGAGATGAGCCACGCGTCAATGCACGGCGCGTGAAACGCGTGGCAACAGAGAGGAAGAAGCCGGAGCTGATCGTTTGACTCAAATTTGGACAAACACACGGCGCAGTCAGCAGCGGAGATTGCGGCGGAGGTGCGACGTTTGATGGCGGAGTAGGTGAAGAGAGGGAGAGAATTTAGGAGAGAGTTTTCGGGAGTTTCCGGCGAGACGCGGTGGGAGGAAGTGGTAGGGGTCGCAGCGGATGAGTTGTGAGAAAGATGGCTGAGGAAACGGCGGTTTAGTAGGCGAAGGAGAAGACAGAGAGAAACGGAGACTAAAATTGTGATAGAGAGAATAAGGATTATAACCAAAATGCTTGGTTTAAGGTTCTGAAACGGCGACGTGTTGTGGAAATCGGTGTCGTTTGGGGGAAGCGGAAATAAAGGAGGCGGTGGTGTTGAGGTTTGAAACGACATCGTATAATCGAGGTGAGGTGTGAATGTAATAAGAAGGGAGTGAAAATGGCGGCTTATGGTGGTTTATATATAAAGAGAGAGAGGGAGGGAGGGAGAAACACGTGAGAGTCACGTGAGGAAACAAAGATGGTGGAGTTGGGATGTTGAAGATGTAGCGATGGTGGTGTTGGTGAGGAGATATTAAGGTTGTAAGAGAAAGGGATGGAGGAAGGGAAGAGGAGTGAGTGAGTAATATTGTAGTAATAAAACTACGTTCCTTCGTTCATTTCATTTATTCAACTAACCTGCCTCATTCAATTCCCTCTCACTAAATGCTCTCGCACTTTCTCAATGCACCCTACACTCCCAATCCTATTTCTTTCGATTCAAATCGGTGACAGAGATAAAAGGGATACGGGTTGCGGCCACCTAGAGACGTAAAAATTGAACCGGAATCGATGAATCGAAATCGAAACTATCGGTTGTAGAGTCGAAACTGGAACCAGAACTGTCAGAGTCGGCCACGTCCGGTTCCATGAATCATGGAACTGTGAACTGCCGATTCAGTTATTTTTTAAAGAAAAATCGAATCGAAACAGGAAGCAGGACCGCCGATTCGGAACAGAAAACGAACCGGCCCAAACCGTGTTAACACGGTTCAATTCTGGTTCACAAGTTTTGTGAATCGTGAATCGGAGTTTCTGAACTGAATAACATCTCTACGACCACATATGTCTATTGTCGTGTTTCTTATTGTATTATTTTAAATTAAAGGTTGATTTAAACTTGGTATTATGAGATGAGGAGTAGTGAGATTAATTTGTGGATTATTTAATTATTTGACTAACAAGAGAATAAATATATATAAGTTGCATTTGTTGGACCAAACAAGATTAAGTTTGTAATGTGAAATGATGATGTAGAAGCAACAAGCACAGCACTACATCATTCCATAATAATATTTAAACTCCCATCATACTCTCATTACCTCATTATAATATACCACCCCATCTTTGTATAATCATTTAACCAAAGTTTATTTGTTTTAAAAAGTTAGCATAACTATACCATTATCCATTCTACTCTTTCTTTTTTCTTATTTTTTGCACCATGCAAGTTACTTGCTTCACTTACACTCTTGGCATGCCACAAATACCACCATCTCCAAATATTTTAAATACAGATCTCGTAAATTTTGATCCGATAATACGATTTGTGAATGCATGATTATGATACGATATGAATTATACAAATTTAATTTTTATGATGTTTGTGCATAAATAATGATATTGATAAAAAAAACGACACGATCACGATACGTTTAACCATGAATCCATGAATATATTACAATGGGGCACCGAGTCTGACGAACGAATGGCTATAACTCTTAAACAACGCATATTTGACGGTAACTGGTAGGGCACCGCCTATAATCGAACCGACAAAATCCTCAGCTATAAAAGATTTTGTTGGAACCAGTAAAGGCACAGACCCCACTAATCTCTCTGTATATGATCTATCTAACCACCCGGAATCATCCCCGAACCGAATTAGTCTCGGCCCAGTGGGTCGAGATACCGGGGCTCAGACCAAAAAAAACTTTGGCTAACTCGAATTATCACCCAACTTTCATGTGGGCATAGCTTTGGTGCACATCGTATGAACTCGATAGCAGAAATTCAGCGAAGAATTTGGGTAAGACATTATAGTTTATCACATGAAATGCGATGTGTGACAACTAAGTCGATCCAAATAGATATGAAATTCACAAGGAATGGGTTGATGTGGGTGTGTGCCATGTGGCCATAAGTGATCTCATCAACCAATAAAGCTCATCACTTTGTCTTTGTCTTTGAGAAAAGTTCTTACCAAAACAAACGATTCAAAGTCAAAACCAACAATATGCCTGAAAATTAGCTCAGCTAAATTTAGAAGCCTTTAGCTTTGGTTCGAACAAAACTGTCAAATGTTCAGACATCAAATATGTTGTTAATGATAACTTAGGTTAACCTCCAGCCTCACAACCCACGGTGCCGTGCCGCCTTCAGCTATGGACCTTCTTGAGCTACTCAACATTCTCATTTTGTACTAACAAGACAAATCCACTTATTAAACTGTAGTAGCCTAACCTTAAACTTGGAAATATTTAATTACGCTGCCAATTAGAGGTGTAAACCAGTTTAGCACCGTCCATTTCGAATCAAAACAGTTTGCAGTTCTATGAACTATGAAATTGGCCGGATCTAGCTCGTTTAATTTCGGTTCTGGTTCTGATTCTGATTCAACGACTCAGAACGTAATTGGTGATTCCGAACCGTGAACCTTCAGTTCAAGGTTCCAAAGTTAATAAAACCGGAACCAAATATGGTCGATTCAGACGGTTCCAATTTCAGTTCCAGTTTAGTTTTTACACCTCTACTGCCAACACTGAGAAAATTGATCAATTTTGACGGAAAATTCCAACGAAACTAAAATTTTATTCGTATCGTAATTAAGAGTCGATATATTTTTTCTTACATTAATTGACTGTTTCTAGAGATTTCACTTTCATCAAATGTTTTGAAACTCGGACTGAAACATTCAGTCGAATTGAAAACCCAAGGATCCGACCAGTGAACCGGGTTCGTAGTTCCATGCATAAGTTTATGCGAAGAACATACTTAGGACAATGCCTTATTATTCGTGGCCCATGAAGTACTGTAACATATTAAAGTAATCTCAGGATGACTGCACCCTTTGCTTCAACACCACATTAAACTTGGCAATTCAAACCTGCAACCTACCACATTTATGTTGGATACCAAACCATTCTCATCCAATTCACCAAGCAATTTAATATTATTACCAGTTCATGTTAATCGTACCATAATCGTGTCGTGTTATTTTCTGACGAATATCATTATTTGTGAGATCAACATTACAAAAATTGAATCCGCGTCATTCGTGTCGATCATAAATATATACCCGCGAATCGTATTATCGTATTGAAAGCTTTTATCTCCATTTTCAAAAAACATTACTGGTAGAAAAATCTTACAGTATGGAAACACCGACAAAGATTAAGGAAAAAAAATTCCTGGCAGCAGTTATTCATTGCGAAGAGAGTACTGCTCGTCACTTTACTTCATCAGCACTCCAAGCATGGAAGACTGGGAAACAATGGTGTGGGACCATGTTTTGTAGGATCGAACTTTAGCTTTTGATTTATAAAAAAATGGTAGCTCAAGGTTCCTTCGTTAAACCTACCAAGACAAGCATGAACAAGAAGATACCTAGGCTGCAATAACATTGCAAGCAAGTATCCTTATGTGTTCTTATGTGGAAGCTAGCTAGTTAAAGTCTCTTGCATATTTCCAAAACTTTTCTTGGTTCTTTCGGCTAAGGTCAAGGCATATGCTTCCAAAATCATGAAAGTGAAATTCTTAAGCTGCACCTTTTTTGTTTGAGAGTTTGGGGAGTATCCTCATTTATAGGATCGAAATTCGTATGTATGAATTGAAAGATCCGAAATGATTAACTCTCTGATTAGCTGTTAGAGCTTATAGGTCGTCAAATTTTTTGTTTGAAGAAACGAAAACCCTTTTTATTGAATTATCGTTATACTTCTCAAATACCGAAGTGGATGATTAACTCATTGTCATTTGACCTACCAATCGATCTTAGTCATCTTGTACTCCACTGCTACAAAGCAAGACACGTTCCTAACACAAGGAGATTCATAAAAGCTGATAGACACCATAAACATAGTAGATAGAACAGTAATGCAGTTCCCTCCTGTCTTAAAATCGATAGGCTCCACAAACATATGGAACCATCTTTCAAATATATTTTGAAAGACCAAATCCACCTATCGGAGTTATCTGCAACTGGACAAAAACAATCATGGACATGAGCCTTTTCGATGTGTCCACTTCACTTCACCTGAGAAGCTCTTCTTACAGAACTCAGACAGGTTCATGACCTTTTGAGTGGAACTTGAATATCTAGGCCTGATGTCTCCATAAGTTGGAAACACTTGAAATATTATTATTACATTGAGAAATACTTGATCATTTCTTACTAGACTTTGTTGAGATATGCTTCAGTTTTACTTCAGTTTAAAGAGGGAAATCCTGAAACAAGCATACCTTACAGACCTTCAGTTTTAAAATACACATATATTTACAGGTTAGTTTACTCAACAGTATCCAGGTTTGAGTTAGAAGCTTGATCGTCGTTGTTGCCTTTGCAAACATCATCTCTGCAAAGAGGACATACACTGAAGCACCAAGATCAGATCAAAAGGAAATGTCAGTAAAAACTGCTTAAGAATAGTTAGAATAAAAGGGTTAATGACAGTGGGAATGATATGATGGATTACCGATGGATTTCTTTGAGCCATTTGTCAATACATGGCATGTGGAATTCGTGAGAACATGGAAGAACTCTAATTTTGTCACCTTCTTCATAATCAACCAAGCAGATGTTACACCTATGAAATAGGAGGAGTTAAACTGAAACTTGGAAACAGTTTGTCAAGATCTGTTCTTGTTACGAAATAGAAGAAGAAATAACTTTGCAGAAAGTTGAAAGATTACCAATTACTGTGACTGTCAAGAAAAAAACAACAGAATGAAGTAGGTGAATTGAAATGCATGAAATTGTGATGCATATGAACTTACAGATCCTCTCTACAGATTACTGAGAGGATAATCCAAATATTCCTCAGCTGCAATGTTTGAGTCACCCGCAGACAAGAAGAGAGAGCAGAACAAATGAAAACTCCAGTCAAGACACAGCAGAGTCAAATTTCAAACCAAAAAAAAACAAGAAAAAGAATTCCTGCTAATCCATTTGTTTCTTAGTCTCGTTTTGGTGTTTTTTCATGCAAGCTGCTTGAACAATTGCTCAATAAACGTCACATAGTCCTACTCTACTGTCAGGAATTTATGTGATTAAGGTTGTGCGTAAACCAGAGAACACAACATGAATTTGCGTGGTTTGTTCGGTGCGACCTACTTCCACGGGAAAAGAATAAGTTATTCTATTATTGCATTACCTTTTATCACGTATATTTCTCACATCTACGATTCACAGATTCATCTTGTTTCTTTTGACACTTGACAGAACATTCTGTCAAGTTCCAACAGAGACATCTTTGTAGAATGCATCTTCTAGTAGTTTAGGCAAGTAATTTCATTTTTCATGAGCAATTTTAGATTACTGCCACTCATAAACACTCAAACTTCTGCAAAATTTATATCCAGATTTGCTCAATTGAGCTCTTCCACAGTTTTATAAAGGTACAATAGTCATAGGCTAAAAAGAAATAGTGATCAAACATAATCATGTGATTCCATGTATCGAAAAGTTAAATAACATGAAAGACTTACTGTTGAGCATCAATGGCTTTATCCTCAGTTGTAGCTGGCATTATATGCTTCTTGAGAGGAAATGAGTTAACAATAGCTTCGGGTGCAGGAAGTGAGAGTGAGGACGGCATAAAGGACGCGTGTTGTTGATGAATTTCTTCTAACATCTACAGATTGGACATGATGAGCCGACTAGCTAAACTGATATCAAGCAATATTCCGAAATATTCATGAAAATATCTTGAAAAAAGGTTGATAATTGAAGGGGGTTTACCTCAAAAAGTGAATCAGCAACCATGATTATGTTCGAAATGGTTGCACGAGTGCTGGACTCATTTGTCCTAGATGATTCACAAGAACAAGTACCAAAAGGATGAAGCCCCGAAAAACACAGAGAAGATCGCCTGTCTAGCTCTTCACGGTCCTCGTATCTGGATCGCAACCGTGATTCACTCTGGCGACGATTTGTAGCACCGGAGAATAAAGACTCAGGACTTACTCCATCGTAATGGAGGTCACCACTAAAATCAAGAAGCCATCTGTCACGAGACCTTGTATGATCACCATGACCGGTTGTAATAATTATAGCTGGAGACTCACTATGTCTCCTAAACCTGCTTCTTGAGACATCATCCCAGAACATTCTTCTATAATTTCTTCTTGCCTCACGCATACTAATATCTGCACTACCACTAGACAAGTTTCCGGAACGTATAGTCACCACATCAATCACAAGCATACTGCCAATCGTTGTTTCTTGCTCCCCATTTGGTATCATAAATCCAGGAAGTGGCTGAGAAGTCACAATAGCTGCCGGAATAACCAAACGAGAATTTCCATTTTCGGCATTCGAATCTGCATTTCCATTTCCATTTACAACATCTGGCTGTTGATCTTCAGAGGTCGCTGCAGTATTTGTAGTACTAGGGGCGGAAACAGAGTCAAGAAAATCAGACTGTTGTGCTTCACTGCTCTCTATTGCAACCTCCTCATTGATGGAACTGTTAACCACATTTGATGATTCATCGTCAGAATGATTTGTAATCTGAAAATGAAAGGTCATACTTAGATTTATTGTAGATTATTTTGGCTAATTTCAATATGCAACAGGTTCAAAAACTTCAAATGAAAATTAGAGCAGACGTTGATCAAAAGAAGGACTAAAACTGCAGAACAAAGACCTTGAAAAGCTGAACTTATTGCTTACGGTTTCTCTTCATATTTCAGTTCAAAACATACAATCTCTCCTCTCTCCCCCGATATTCGTATTCATTCACACACTACTTGTTTATTCTGACATTTTTATAACTTCTACAGCTCAAATATATGAAAATAAGGTGTTCACACTAAACTTTGACCTAAAAAAACTTGCAGTAAAATCTAAGCACCTATAGTTTTTCTTTCTTTATGCAATGATCGAGTTGATTAAAGGGTTCATCAACTTCAAGAAGATTGCCAAGAGTCCAAGAAGGGTTACATAAACCACTCTCTGACGCTGGCAAGACTCCAACCATGGAAATTTAAACTTGAAGAAAAATATGTGGAATAAGATACCTGTGGAAGTGATGGAGGTGAAGAAGAACCACAGAAGTGAAGATAATCGAGCAGGTTCCGATGATTGAAACGTTCAGTGTCTGAAGAAGAAGAGCGATGAGAGTGGCGTAGAGATGATCGAGACCTACTATTGCTGGAACCCATGGTAAAGTAGAAAGGATCGCTGGAGCTGTGACTTGGTGGTAACTGAAGTGTTAATATGGAAGTAAATGGAAGGAAAAGAGGAGGAAATTGCGAAGGCGAAGTTTAAGAAATTGAGAGTGACGACTTTCGTTGGAAGTCACCATTGAAATTGCCAGGAAAGTCTTACCTTTACCGTTTCCATTGGTGCAGATTCCACGGCAATGTTGTCTTTAATTCTCCTCTCTGTTTCAACTTGGGATATTATTTCTTTCTTTTTTGTTACTTAAAGGTTGAAAAATACTTTTTACTTTTTTCGACATATTTATATAATATTTTTAGATAAAACAAAGTCAATATGATTTTTATTTAATAATTTAATTTATATTAAAAAATAAAAATATTATTAATAAAAATAGTTTTTAATAATATATAATATACATAAAAAGTAAAATATTATTTGTATATTGTGATATCTAATATGAAAAAACAGAATGAGTAGTTGAAAATACTTTTGTATTAAAATTATACATATTCAAATAATTTTATTAAAATTGTACCAATAATTAAATTAAAAAAAAATAAATTGTTTGCTTGTTCGAATCATTAGTTCACTAATTGAATTAAGAATTTAAAAATAATATATTAAAAATAAATAGATATAGGCACAAAATTGTAAAAATTTAAAATTATTTAAATTATATAATATTCAAAATCAAATTCATTCACCAATTTTTGACGAGCTTGATATAATTCCATTTATAAATCACGAAGAAAATGTCTGCTAGAACAGCTGTTGCTTGTTTAATAGCAGAGCAGAAACTAGTGGTTCCCTTTTTCAGGATGCTCGAGACGACAAAGATTAATCATAACCAACTGGGCAGAATGCTCCTCTACTTGGTTTAACAATCGTTTGATTAACAGTTCATATCCGAAGACAAATTATGCTGATGAAGAACACTATATGTCATGGATGAAATTGAGCAAGCAAAATCCTCAAAATTGTATCAAAATATGTCTTCAAATGTCAGATTTTGCATCCAACAGACTAAAATTAAATCTAAGAAATTTTCAAAATGAAAAGGACAACAGTCGTGCACATCACATAGTTTAAAGCTTTCACATTCCTGTGAATGCCTTCTTAGCACCTCCTGAAGACCCTGCTGGAATCACCTTCAAGACATTAAACCTAACTGTCTTGGACAATGGCCTGCAATGTTGGTATCTCAGATGCATTAGCCACTAGTTAAACTATCAGAACCAAACTTATAATAGTGGTGTTAGTCTCCTACCTGCATTGTCCGATAATGACGTGATCACCTTCCTTAACACGGAAACAGGGAGAGATATGAGCGGCAATGTTAGAGTGCCTCTTCTCGTACCTGAATTATACAAGAAAGCATATATTAGAATAGAATTCAGAAGCCAACCGTATTAGAAACAAAGACGAATACAAGCAGGTCTAATCATTAAATAAAATCAGTAACTAGATCCACGTTACCTTTGGTACTTCTTAATGAAATGAAGGTAGTTCCTCCTGACAATAATGGTCCTGTTCATCTTAGCACTGTGACAAGTACCAGCAAGAATACGACCTCTAATCGACACATTACCGGTGAAGGGGCACTTCTTGTCAATATATGTGCCTGACAACAGAATTGCAACATAAACTCATCATCAAAACTACTATTCGCAGAACTTAACCACTATAAGCATCAACTGGTACATAAAAAGATTCAAGAACAGGAGACACTCGTAGATCTAATGACATTCATCAGCAAAAAAATAAAGATGGTGATGAACAAAAATATCCAGAAGCGCTCACACCCCTAAGCACCCTTTTTCAAGACTACCTAAATGAAATGTCATTTGATCTAACAAGAAAGGAAAAACTAAATACAAAAAAGATCAAATTCAAATATATTTTTCATAAATTTATATTTAAGCATACATGAGGATTGATCATAAATACTAAAACATTAAACCAAGTAATTTCACTTAAACAAAACAAAGATCAATACACAACATGTAGTAAAAGTTGTAAGTTTTAACTAAAAGAAACATAAAAATCAATGTGTAGTCAATCAAATTTAAACGATTCCCAATCAAAACCTTAACTACAATGTGAAGACATCCATTTAATGTGTTTAGGAACTGGAAAAAAGCAAAATACCTTCTATAGCTTCTCTGGGTGTCTTAAATCCCAAACCGATACTTTTCCAGAACCTGTTTCCTCCCTTTCCGGGCTTCCTCCCTTTCCCAACCTTCTTTGAGCTAAATCACAGCAAAAATGACCCATCAAAGTTCACTCATCCAAGCAAAAAATAAATAAAGAAAAAACATTTTACTATAACCAAAACAACTTAACCCACCAAAGAAAAACCTTGGGTTGCTTGAGGAAGGCCTTCTCGGTCTGAACAAAAATGAAAAAACGAATAAATTGGAGTTCGACACAGAAAGGAGTGAGGAGTGCGATATGGGTATTGGAGAGATGATTTACTTACTTGTTCCGCCATGTTGGTTGTTTTGAGAGTTGGCGCCGATTGAAGAGGAGAGTAGATATCAGTATATTGCAAAAACCCTAATTCTGTAATCGCAATGAGTGTTTATATTGAGTGTTTTTCTGGGCTTTCATTCGAACTATCATTTGGGCCTTTGTATATTGCAAAAAGGGTAAATTACATGGGATAGTCGTATAAATATAAACACAAGCTTTTTAATTAACATGTGCAGATCTCACTTCTTATTTTTAACTTCCATGTTTTATTTAAAAATACCACCCACTAATACTCTTTAAAATTCAAGGTAACTACCACTAAATATATAATTGAAAGATTTCATCTGGGCCCTGTTAATTATGTATAAATCTGGAATTACATACTTACTTTCTTTTAAGTTTTTATTTACAAGTTTCAAAAAAAAGAAAAAAATTACAAAATTAACTCTTAGGCTTTGTTTGGTATAATTAAGTAAGTTCCTGGGAAGTTTAAATTACTAAGAAAGTAAGTTACTCAGAAAGTAAGTTACTGAGGAAGTATGATTTTTATGTGTTTGGTATACAATTCTACTTTCCAGGAAGTGTAAAATAATTTTTATTGTATACCTATAATACCCTTGACAAATAATAACAATATAATTATTTAAAAAATGTTTATTTTTTGGAAATATGGAAAATATAAATATTTCAAATTTATATATATTTATAAAAAATTATTTAACATAATTATCATTTAAAAAATATTTTTTATTTTTTATATAAATTTTTTAAATTAATATTTAATTTTTAAAAAATTAAAAGTTATTACTAGTTAGATAAAAATATAAAATTAAATTCATAATAAAATAATAATTGTAATAAATATATTATCTAATTAAATATTTAAATTAAAAAAAATACTTAATACAAAAAGAAGGATAAAATTATCATTTTAAACTAGGGAACTAAAATCTCATCTCTCACCCAAGATTCTTTCTTCCCCTACATGGGGAAATTTACTTCCTTTGAGAAACATGAACTTCCTCTCTAATTAACTTCCCTCTCCCTACTTCCCCCATACCAAGCATAGCCTAAAACTAGTATTTAAGATAACGCAAGACTTAGCTTATTTGTTTTCCATTTTCTCCTCACATGATTGTAGTCTCGGTTTTGATAAGGTAATTTATGTCATTCTAACAGAGACGGAGCTAAACTGACACTGGTGGGGGCATGTACACCCACCGGCGCCAGCAGAACCCCCTATTATTGGGGGTTTCAAAAGCTGAAGCGCCGGTGGTGCACCGGTAACAATTCAACAATAATGTCAAATATTAACAATAATAACAATTAATAATAACAAATAAATATTTCCAACATTAAAATTTAAAAAAATAACAATATTTAATAAAGAAATATTTTTTTATAAACATTTTATAGTTGAAAATTGAGAGGAAAGTAGAGAGGAACCGATTATGTTAAATGGATTTGAGTGAAAATGAGGAGAGAAGAGGGGTATGTTGAATTTAAAATGGAGGTATTTAGCGATCACATGGTCGCTAAATACATGCATTTAACGACCATATGGTCACTAATGACAGGACTAATTTTGGCGCATTTTGATTTTCGAATTCTCGTTCATATTTTATGGAAATTAACCCGTTTGAATTTCTCGTCCCACTGTTAATGTGGGCAAATTTTTAGCAACCACGTGTACACTAAATGACCTCATCAAATTTTTCTGCCTTACTGTTCAACTTGGCACCACCTAAATTTAGCGTCCACGTGTGTCACGACCCAATTTCAGGTCCGTGACCGACGTATGCTACAGTTGACACGGCCTTTAGGTGTATTAAAAGAAATGTGATAAAGGCTAGTGCACCTATCGCATGTAGTATAAACAAATGAAGTGTCAAGTGTCGTATCCACAGGGTCCGGTCAATTACTACTACTCTCAATTTAAGTTATTATCTAATCTAACGAAAGGGTTGTTGATTTTTGAATTATAAAAACAAATGATCAAACAAATTGGAAAACGGAAAAAGGATAAAATGGTAAATTCAGTGATAATTGGTAGATATCTAGACTTCGATTCATCCCACGATTTCATATGTGTGCGATCTAATTACTATTGACGATGAGAAATATTGGACTGCGGAAATGCCTAATCTATGTTAAAGTACCTCTCGATTAAATTAACAACTAAGATTAA